>JAODTR010033621.1:0-21242 GCA_025399935.1 Amblyopsis rosae | reverse complement strand
CCCCCCCCCCCCCCCCCCCCCCCCCCCCCCCCCCCCCCCCCCCCCCCCCCCCCCCCCCCCCCCCCCAGGGGTCTACATGTACGAGAACTGTTTCACTGTGCTTAGACATGAACCACCGCAGCTTTGTAATGTAATGTAGTGTTGAGCCCATCGGGTTCTGTAATGGACAGGCTGCTGCTCCCCACATTGAGTGCGTCACGATGTTGTGCTCACGTTGCTCACCACTGCTGTCAACCATGTCTTGTTTTGGACGTGTTGCTCTCCATTTGGTTCCCGGCTCTAGAGGTCATTGAACCCACTAGCTCCACGCTTTTGCAAGGTTAGTATTCTGTCACCACGGCGATCCGTCTCGAGGCTCCGCAGCATGTGGACGCATGCTAAACACGGCTATTTTCACAAGCGTCACCTCAGATAGCGGCGTGATTCTGACTGGAGGGACAGGCGATTTGAGGTCCAGCTCTAAACCGCGGTGCGCTGGATCAAAAAGGGTGAAGAGCCCCTCTGGTCTGATGGTGACTGGACTGCACTCTCTCACCCACTCTGCCTAATTGGATTCAATTAAAGATGAGGGCCGATGCCATCTCAGGTGGCTACTGCTTTGGATCCTAAGCGGTTTCTTGTGGAAATAGCCTGTTCAGCACTTTGTACTGTATGTTCTGCTAACTGCCTCTCGTTGTGTTTCTCCTTCACACACCTAACCATCATTCTATGTGGCATGGCTCCTTTGTGATATGTGCATGCTCTGTACAAATGTAAGTACGTCTGCTGGCACCAAATTACAGGTAGTGATGTCTGATCAATACTGTGTGTGTGTGTATATATGTATGTATGTATGTATGTATGTATTAGGGGTGTAACGGTACACTGAAGTCACAGTTCGGTTCATACCTCGGTTCGGTACATTTTTGGTACAATTGCTTTTACTCACAAAGACTTAGCTTATAGCCTATATAAGCTGCGTGTATTTTATTTTTATTAGCATAGCCATATACTCCCTTTCCTAATAATTTCATTGATCTAACTGTTACAACGTTGTATTATTAACTTTGTTGTTCACATGATTTCTTCATATATATTAATGCATTTATGATTCTACTTAACTGGCTAAAACATGCCTAATATTATGCTTACACTGCACAACGCAGTTGTAACATGGGGAGCTGTGGAGACGGGCGGCACGCCCCTAGTATGCATAGTATGAATATAAATATTCCATATTTATATTTGTCCCATAATATTCTGTTTAACACACTTATTAATGATTAACATCAAATGTGCATATATACTGTGTATAGTATATACACATGTATGTATGTTATGTGTATATATTTGTGTGTGTCTCAACATTTATGTGCTTGTGACTGGTATTACGTGCTCCATTTACACATCAGAATAGTATTAATGCTTCTGATTTGGATTTTTGAATGAGTGTTATTCTAATTAGCCATATGCAGGATTATGCTAAGCTGGGGTTGCAGGATAATTGGTTAGATGTCCCACAGGAAAGCCCAAGGAAATGAGAAGTCATTGTGTTAGGCACATGAAAGGAGAAGTCTCATACAATACATCATTTCATTTAGAATTCTTCCCATCTCAGAAGGTCAAGCATGTGTATTTTAATGGTAGAACACATACAGTAAACATTGTTCATTAATGAATCCACATCTCGATGACTTTGCCCTTATCAATTACAAAACGGACACAATTATATATTAATATATCATATGTTTCAACAGTTCATATGCTTGTCAGTAACTTCATTCATCGTACATATTTTTAAAGTCTTTTATCTTTTTTTGTCCTAAAACCATTATCCCCATTAAATACTAATTAATCTCATTGAGGTGAACATAGATTTATGGCAAGATGTTTGGTCTGCTCTTGGCATGTGCTCTTGGCTATATTATATCAAATGATATCAGTGGTCCAATCTGTGACCGCGGTATGGAGCAGACTGTTGCATGATGCTCCATACCGCTTGCTTTGATGAGCTTTAAATATCATCAAATCCCAGCACTGAATTATTATGTGAGCCTATGCATTGTTCATCTCTCTCCTACATCCGTGCATGTAGGAGAAACACACGTGTTTTATATGTTTTCAACTGTCTCCAGATCACTTGCATCTGTGTGTTTGACACAGACAACTACGCCATCTGTGTCAGCAAATTCATTGTAATGACTCCAAATGAACCGGGCAGGATTTAAAGTGAAACCTAAGACCCTATTGTTAGTCGTATTTATGGTAGCTAATGCTAACAATTGCTACGTTACATGATCAGATGTGACCCTGGGAGCTTGTAAAAGTCATATTCAAATACACTACAGTACTTCGATGGCTTGGGACAAGCTAGCTAAACGCCTTTATGTGAAGGTTTGTACCGCCTTTAAAATAACAAAGGCAGAACCAGAGCTGGTGTTGTTTAAATATCCATATCATATGACCATAACTTAAGAGGCCAGCCACCTCAGCCCTTCTTGAAACTTATTTGGCCACCATTGCAATACAGGAAGGTTGTGACAAAACAACCGTCAAAAGAATCTTAACCCAGTGCCAAACTAATAACACAACAGTGACCACTAACCTCTAGATATTAACACAGGACAGAGAACAGGGGAGAACAGTTGATTTGTCTTTGGCCTACACTCTTTTTAAACCGGGTTTCATACAGTAGCTGCTTCAGGAGGCTGGTATTAGTCACAAGGTCATACGGAATGAGAAACACACATCTAGTCATGAACACTAACTCACCCAGGCATTTCTCCTGCGCCTCTCTTCTTCTGTGGCGTCTGCCTCTCTTCTTCTGTGGTGTCAGGGCCGAGAGCAGTTCAGGACGGGAGCAGCGGCGCCGCGGGACTTCACTTGCACACCTGTCTTCTCTTCTTGGTGCTTCTGTCGCTGCTGCTGCCATTTTGAAGAGGAAGAGGAGCGCTGCTGTCGTGGGCTCTGACCTCCTCCTCCTCCTCCCTGCCAGAGCTGGAAGCAGCCACTGGGGCCCAGCAGTGCACTCACTGTACCCCACCTCTTTTTACTTTATTTGATTCACTAATGCCCCCCCACCCTCCCCCACCAGCCTCCCTAAATTATGTTATTTTGGAATGTGTTTTTTTTTTTTACTGCCCCAGAAAGACTAAAAATGCAGTGTTCCTCATTTGATGAATTTTGTCTTAATTTTAAACGCATTGCATATTCATCTTCACTCTGGGGGCAAGTACAGGAGGTCAATGTTAAATACCTCTGTGTCACACAGAGACAGAGGACCTACCCTGAGGCCTATAGCCTGATATTATCATATGTTAATGTGTTATAATAATAATAATTCAATATGGTGGTTGAATGACAAAATTGTTTTTGACCTTGATGCATTTTAGTTCATTACGGTGTTACATTTTCAGTTGTGTTATGTTAATGTTTTCTTTTTAACACACTTTAAGAAGGGAAAAATATAAAGTTGTAATTATTAATTATTAGTTTCCTTTCTTTTTCTACCAATACAACCGAACACAACATGGCGTGGAGAATAATATTGTAATAATAATGTTATAATTATGTAACTACAGATAGATGTTACTACATTTTGCAGGTGTGTGGAGTCCGACTTAATGCAAAATGATATTGCAACTAGTGCAAAAATATTAGCTGACATTATTTTCACATATGCCCTTTACACATAAACCGTTTTTATGAATCTGTAAACTCTGTTTTAACCAAAACAGTGCAGGTGTCTGCCAGGACAAACAATAAGCTCATGTTAAACCCGTTGCATGTTCAGATCCATAACCCAAAGATCTTGTTAGAGAGTACACCAAGCGCTATGCTTTTCACTCAAAACAGACATTAATTAACGGAAACATGCAAAGAACATCAGCATAAATGGGCAGATGTACCATGTTAAATGCAGCTTGCTAGAATGGTGCATTTCTGTTCTGACATTACTTTGTTGGAATGGGCCCTTTATGGGCAAACCTCTTGCATGGCACATAATAAGACAACAAAAACCACTTCTAGACCACCTGTTGTACACTTCTCTAACAAGAATAGCCTAATATTGTTATAGCCCTGCTATTTTAAATAGGATCTACATATAATGTAGGAAAATAAGAAGTCTAACATTTTGGATCTGCTGCTCTCACAGCAGCAAGACAACAGGAAGAATGTGTATGTGTGTGCGTGTGTGCGTGCATGTGCGTGTGCGTGTGTGTCTTTTAGTGTGTTTCCACGCAGGTTCTTTTTAAAGCTGTGAGGTCACTTTTTAATTGGAGCGAGAAGAAGTCCTCATCACGCTTGTGCAGACTGTGAACTCTGCTTTTAAAGAGAACTCAGACGTTGTTTCTAGTTTATTATACCACATTCTTCCTTCACCCTGAAGTTAAAAGGCGTATTACAGAACACAGAACCGCATTATTTCAATTGATTAGTCCAATAATGTGGCAAAGTCCTTATAGGCCAATTTGGCCGCTCGGCAGCCATCTTGGTAGTGCCTCCAGGAAGTTATTAGGAAGAACCTATCTAAATGAATGGGGAGAGAGACCCTATCTAAATGAATGGGGTAACTGCACTTTCAATGGCCACCATCATATAAAAACTGCATGAATAGAATCGCCAGTCAAATCAGAAACCACTTCAAATGTTTTGGTAACTTTGCCCCAAAAATAAGGTTTAAAAAGCAATTTTTTCCCGACTACACAACCGTCTGCTTGCATCAGTGCTAAAATATGATTGGCTAAATAGGTTTAGTTTGCGCCATTGTAAAGCAGACGATTTTCCTCCATCCACTATGTTTGCCATTACGGACTTCTTCCATAGTGTTCCTATAGTGTATAATGTCTCTGGTACTTCCATAGTGTTCTTTTCGTCTCTAGGCTACATCATGTCTGACTCTGTTTTCATACACAAATGAATCACAGGCCTGCCATCTTAGCATACATTTGTCATAATGTGTCACTAGCCCAAGCTTTCTGTAAAACACAACTCACTCCAATGAGCAAATGTTTGTGGAAGTGGGGATGGGCAAAGTCACATGGCCACATATCAGGCATATCAGCTATTACTTATCAAAGTAATCCTGCAGGTATGAGTCATATACATGTTTTGCTTTAAATCGTTTAAGTTAATTTAGTAGGTTGAAAATGAACCAAATTGGAAAACACGTTGACTAACATTTTCCTGTTATTAATAAAAAAAAAAAAAAAACGTTCATTTTATAGCTTACCACACACATCTATAAATAACACATCACAGATTCTAACTTTATAAGATGTTTTATTGTATATCTCTTTTTGTTTTGTTTGTTCTGTTCTATGGGTAGAGTGGCCAAGCACACATTATTTAAAAAAAAAAAGAAAAAAAAAATTACTTATAAAAAACTGGGTCATCCATTTAGTTTCCCCAACTGCACAGATATTATTTTACAATGCAATCAATAGCGGTGGAATGTCTTCAGGCATGTTCAGACAAAGCTTACAGCACTACTCCACTTCAAGGACAATGAAGACAAATTCATGTTTTTTTTTTCCAGCAGGAGTTGCATTACTTTTACTTTCAATGTTCACAAATAAAATGCAGCCTATTTGAATGCCAAGCACAGCATTCCATGTCACACGTTTGACTTTGATTCAAAGGGATCACCTTCACAAGCGAAAGGGATTTGTGCAAACCAGCAACCCATCAGATTGTCACGTCTGAACATGAAGTGAAGGGCATTATTTACTTTTAATTCAGCCAACAATCAGCATTGACCGCCAACTTGCATTGTGGTCGCGAGTTACATTAGTGTTCAGGCATCAGTTATATATTATATTTTAACATGAACTAGAACAACATGTTTTAGCTGATATGATCCCAATATAATTGTCACGATTAATATTTGTTGACCAGCCCATTTTCTCAGCAGCGTATAGCCTCAAACTAAGTGATGCCGGCATTCAGAGCACAAAAACGTGTCGGCAGCTTCGTACGTAAAGCTGGACATACACTACCCACAAAACAAGGTAGCCTATATTCTACAAGACAGCAAGGCTAAAGGTAGATTCAGCGATTATAAGCCAGTATACTTTTAGTCAAAATCAATTCATTTTAACTGTGCTGAAAATAATAATCTGGTGTTTCTACACAGCCCTGGTTGTGTATACAGTGGTGCAGACCGCACTCTATCCCAGCCATGGCAATGTGTGTCCAATGTAGGGGGGCAGAGGGAGCGCTCTAGCACTGAAGGGAAAGGTTTTGATTGGACCAGAGCCATGGAAAGAACAGAGTTGCGTCATCTCCGTTTACTCCAATGGACGTTTGTTCACAGCAATGGCGGATTGTGGAGCCTCAAAATAGTTCCCCGAAGTTAGCCTAAATACTAAAAGTACCCTATAAATTCCATTTTAAATGTAAATTGGTGCATTTATTGACTGCTAATTAACAAAAAATTAAGTTAGATATAGATAGTTTTTTTCATTTTTATTTTTTTTCAAACTGCCCACCAAGCACTTCCGGGAACTATTGTGCCAAAGGTTTAGCCTTTCCATGAACCATGTGACTGTTGACCATTTCAAACTTCCGTTTGCGTAACTCTGTTATTTCCATGGCTCTGGATTTGGTGTTTTGAGTTCAAATATCAATCTTTCTCCAGCATCGCTGCCTCCACCTTTAAGCAAACCGTGAAAATACGATAAGTCAACTATTCTCTTGTCTGAACACACCAATCACAGATAACTCTGGAGCACAGCACAGAGGGGCATTATGTTAGCCAGACTAACTCCATTGTCACTGGGAGACTGCATGTTAATTGCAAAACACACACGGGCTAAGGTGAGAGAAAATGCTACGGGTAGATTCAATAGAAGCTGTAAAAGATTGTTTCATCCTGGATGCCATGAGCATACAAGGCTCCATACGCAAGTATTAATGTATTTATGAGAATACCAAGCTTGTATTGTACCTACCCTATAGTACTATTGATTATACATGTTGTGTGACAGTTGTTCGATATACAATGGAGTATGAAAGAAAGGATGTTGCATGTGAACTTGGGTTACAGACAAGGGGACTAAAGTAAGATATCTGTTGTCTGGACTGTTGGTTGGAGTGGGGATCACAGCTGATGCATCGGACTATTATGGTCTGTCGGATGATACTGTACACGCTGCTCTTTGCCTAGCAACAGGTTCACGGGAGGCTCCTAATTTTGGAATCATTCCAAAGTATAAGAGATAATAACATTCTTTTTGACTCTGCAATGTAAAGATTGTTGGTTCATATGTATTTTTTTCTTTATGAAAAGTGTGTGCTCATATTTAAGACTGACAATAATAAACGGTTGTATCTTAAAGTCACGCGTCCCAAGTATTTATGCAGTAGAGAGCCACCAGTCACCCTTTGACATTCCGTCAGTTTAGAGTGATTTAGTTGTATACCGTGTAGACACAAGACATGTCTAATCCACTGGTGTACCTTTGTTTTGCCACTAGACTACCCCAGTGTCTCCTGCAGTGGCATAAGTCCAGAAACTAGAGAAGCTCATTGATTTTCGGAGCCCTCAGAAGTCCTGACCTTGGGCTGACCTGCAGTCTGTTCCCTACATTGCCAGACACTGTTAACTGTCATAAATTACACACATATTCTGCACTGCACACATGAATACAAAGCTGTGTTCCTCTGCCACTCACACAACTCACGTTCTCTATTCTTTCTGATAGGTAATTAAACAAAGGCAATGCCTTACAGTCCATCAGAGTGGCGATTAATGTTTACATATTCTACTTTAAAGTGGTTCCCTGACAGAAGTCTACAGTATTAAGCGTGGTTCTGAGTTTCCCAATCAGTTACCTGAGCACACGTTCAGCAAACGGGCTAGTCACAACATTTGCTGGGCAAATTCTTCATTCACAGAAAACATCTGCTCTGTTGCAGCTGAGAGATAAGAAATTAACAAAATTATACATGTGTGTTTCTTATGAAGGTTCATCCAGGCAGAAAGTAGTGTGATGTTCTGCCAGATTTTACCTGCTCAACAAACATAATATTTCCATATCTACAGTAGAGTCTTATACATACATACATACTGTCAGAGCAGAATCAATTTTTACACTTTCTACGGTATCCCTTGTCGGAGATGAGGTGCGCTCAGCAGAAGTCGTAATGTATAGCATTCGTGCTTGGATATGTGTGTCACTACAGATGCAGATCAGTGATGAGGAGCTCAGGATGGCCTAGTGATCCAGCCAGAACGTCATAGGTTTGAGCCCTGGAGTTTATCTACCTGTAATCCTTGAGAAAGTTGCCTGATCTCCTACAGCATGCACATGTAACTGTACTCGCTGTAATAATAATATTATAACAATAATATTAGCACTTATTTTAATAGGTTGATTTGGAGCGATGTGCTTAGATACTGTATGTTTCCATACAGACATTACCATTGCCTGTGTAGTAGCGACAACATCTAAGTAAAAGTAAAAACATGATGATAAACATTAGCATTCGACACAAGCAATCACATTTATATGAGATATATATATATAACTACATGTTTATCTCAAATTTACATACAGTAGGCCATTAAGCCCAAGCATGCAATAAAGCCAACGCACAGTATACAAAGTGCCCGTTTGAGTGACAGGGCAGATACGCCCACCAGCGACTTCAGCCACAACCAACTGCGGGCACAGAGTCGAGCCCAAAACTTTATTTTCCTGCTTCAGCACATTTTCACCGGCACCTATAGACCTTGGCCTTTCTAGCATCTGCTGCAGCACTCTTGTAAACATCTAAGTGTTTAATAGGGGTCATCTTGGTTAAATGAGGGAGCCTTGAGTTCCACAGTTCCACCCAGCAGTGAATGCCAGTATCTTTTATATTGTTTAATGGCATACAGTCTTTACATCTTCTGGAAGAAACGTACAGTAACAAAACACAGTATTTGATGTTATTTAGTGTTAACTTTATAGTCATGTGATATGAGCTAAAAACTTCAACATTTCAGGTTGGGCTTAGACTGTAATGTGATTTAAAAGGTGCTCAATACAACGGTTTAAACACTAACAACTATTTCCTATGTAAAGATATAGTTAGTGTGTGTGTTGTGATCCCAGCGCCGCTGGTGTTTGTTTGCATACTGTAGCAGGGCCAACCTATGCATGTGTGTGTGTGTGGCCCACAACACATTGTTCTGGTTTGAGATGCTAGTGCGCTTAGTTTGACAGCTAGCGGCAGTAAATCACACACTATAGGCCTGCAATCAGTTCAAGGAACAATACAAAAGAATGAAAACAGAAGACATTACATACTAGAGTTCCTTCTAATATAACCCATCAATTACATGTATTGTTGTCAAATTGTAAGTCAAATTTCCCACAATTAAATAAGCTTGCGAGTCTTAATCATTTAACAGCAGTTTACCACGGTGCCCTTTAAAGTGATTAAGTGCTTTTTAAAAACGTGTTGCTCTATATTGCCAGCCCAGGACCTCAGATTTGCCTACTGTGCATCATGGGCATCATCATACATGGTAGGCTACAGTAGGCTATGAAGACAGCGTCAAAGGCCAGTTATGTTTGCTGTAGACGGCTCTATGTTACGGCGCGGGAGACTGCCGTACTGCATTTCACCCTAATTACCGTCACAATGAAGTCAGAAAACTAAACGACCCGTCCGCGCTAGATGCCGATTTCTCCTCATTGTGATCCTCATTTCCTCACTCATCAAGGCGAGCTGACGACCTTAATGGCCAGTAACATCGTGTGATTGGCCCGATTGTCTCCCAAGACCGTACGTCCCCGAGTGAAGAGGGGTTGAGCGCTTAGCAAAGCAGCTGCCATCTGCTACCTCCTCGCCCGCCCAGACTGGCGTGTCAGCGCGGTGTGAATATCAACTGGCCGCTGTAATCGGGCTCTCTTCGACTTAAATGAGAAAGGGTCTGTGCCAAATGACACTGGTTTACTTTGCAGGCTGGCGCATCATTAAGAACAGGGCAGGGCAAATCAGAACACATGCCACAGGCCTATACTGTACGTAAAATACACATTAAAAAACACATAGCATATTACTGTTGGAATTGGTCTCTTTCCAAGCCACAGTAAAATATTTGTCAACACAGCTGCCTCTCAAGCTAGGCTGCAAGGTTAGGAAAGGCATTTTAAAGACATTAAAGGGCACATTCCAAACACTTTACAGCTCATTTCTATTATTCCCTAAGATGTTTTTGTTAAGTAGGCAATATTGTTTTAGGAAAAAACACCTTAGCATTTTTTTTTTATCATGTCCTTCAAAGTTAATTTCACCCCCTACAGTGTTGACACGCTGATTTAGCGACTGTTTCTTTAAATTTGTAATTAGCTGTGCTGTGATTGGCTAACATCATCCACCATGCGAACCTCGCAGTCAACGTGCGTACTGGCCTGACAGTAAGCAATGGCTTCTGCTGGGCCAGGATTACAGCCTTACGTGTACGAGCCCGAGTCAGAAGAGGAAAGCGACAGAGCAGACGCCGCAGACCACAAGTTAAGGATTTTGTTCAGGTTCACTGAGGAAAATTGTCCCAATTTCATTTGCAGTGCAGGTACACAAAATAATTTTGTAAGAATTAGAAAAAGAAAAGAAGACGAGCATGACTGGTTATATCAGGGGGCTGTGATTGGTTTATCACAATGTTGGTCCAGGGCCATGTCTACATCCTCTCAGAGATACGATGGTAACAGACACTACTGTCTCACCACCATGGACAAATGCTTGAAGAGATTTCTGCAATCACAGTGAACAAGGGTTCCACCAGAAATGACAGTACGGTTGCGTCTTCATCGGACATCTTGATCAACATCTCTGTGTAACATCCTATAGATGGACCCGTCAGTGTTTCCCGGTGTTCCATGTTTCTCAGTTAACAGTTAAACACGGCCTACGGAATGTACGCTGACATATGTCCATGCAAATAATGCTTATTGTTTTATATTACTACACTTTTTAATGCTCTTTCAACAAAAGGCATTAATAGTATTTCAAACATTCAAGGAGCTAAATGTCTCAAGGCATCTGATTTGACCTCTTTTTGGAGGTAAAGAGTTTCTGGCATTTTGACACGTAAAATAATATTACTGGTTTAAATCACAATGTGGATAATTATCACAAAATAATAGTGTAATTAATATCATAGATCAAGAAATGCTTGAAATAAAATCAGAGCAGGAAGGTTATTTCCGCTCTGAACAGGCTGTTAAAGGAAACATTACAATGCTTAAGGTTATGAGGAATAATGTATTCATGATTTCTGACCAACAGTGAAATACACGTACATAGTTACTACCTTGTTTGGGAGCATGAGGTTGCAGGCTTGTACGGTCACATTTAAATAAATGCAATAAAAAAAACACAGACTAAGCAATGAATGAGATTAACTTTCTTCAAAATAAAAATTTGATTAATGATGGGACAATCAGTTAAAGGTGGCAGGATCTCCAGTCTGGGTCTAGATAGCAGGCCAAGGTGATGCATCTACAAGCAGAACAGTGGGATGTTCAGAACATGTTCGGTGGGAAAGAATAAAATGCCAATGATCTGTTTGGGGGACTAAGCAATCATATCACATCTGTCTATGACCAGCAACACTGCAGCACAGGGCTGTTACTGTAGGTATCCCTACATCTGTCTATGACCAGCAACACTGCAGCTCAGGGCTGATACTGTAGGTATCCCTACATCTGTCTATGACCAGCAACACTGCAGCTCAGGGCTGTTACTGTAGGTATCCCTACATCTGTCTATGACCAGCAACACTGCAGCTCAGGGCTGATACTGTAGGTATCCCTACATCTGTCTATGACCAGCAACACTGCAGCTCAGGGCTGTTACTGTAGGTATCCCTACAGCTGTCTATTACCAGCAACACTGCAGCTCAGGGCTATTACTGTAGGTATCCCTAAAGCTGTCTATGACCAGCAACACTGCAACTCAGGGCTGTTACTGTAGGTATCCCTACATCATCTCCTGCGTCTTTAATGGTCCTTTATATGGTATATTAAACATTAATAAGATATAGATGCGTGATGGCATGCTGAGCTGTCTGCGTCTGTGTGTGTGTGTCTGTGTGCGTGGGTGCGCGTGTGTGTGTGTCTGTGTGTAGATTTGCCTTTCACATGAGGCAAGGGTGGGTGCGGGACGGAGAGCGGGGCGCCGCTTCCCGTGTGAAATGCCCTTCAGGCCCCGATGACGCTGAGACACGCCGCTAAAGGTGCGAGCGCTTCAAAAGCGTGTTGATAAAGACCCGATCGCACACAGATATGGAGGGCCATCCAGGCCAAAAACACTACGCGCATTCAACATGTCTACGTGTTGTTTGTGTTGTTTGTGTTGTTTATGTTGTTTGTGTTGTTTCGTGTTGTTTACATGTTGTGTATGTGTTGTTTACATGTTTACATGTTGTTTGTGTTATTTATATGTTGTTTGTTTATGTGGTGTTGTGCTGTTTGTGTTGTTTACATGTTGTTTATGTGTTGTGTTGTTTATTTGTTGTTTACATGTTGTTTGTGTTGTTAATGGGTTGTTTATGTGTTGTTTACATGTTGTTTGTTGTTTATTTTGTTTATGTGTTGTTTGTGTTGTTTATGTGTTGTTTACATGTTTATGTGTTGTTTGTTTTGTTTGTGTGTTGTTTACATGTTTGTGTTTGTTTTGTTTGTTTTGTTTATGTGTTGTTTGTTTTGTTTGTGTTTATATGTTGTTTACATGTTTGTGTCATTTATGTGTTGTTTGTGTGTTTATTTTGTTTACATGTTTATGTGTTGTTTCTGTTGTTTGTGTGTTGTTTATGTGGTGTTGTGTTGTTTATGTGTCGTTTGTTTTGTTTGTGTTGTTTGTTTTGTTTAGGTGTTGTTTACAGAGACGGCTGCCTGCACCAAAGAGAACGGCTGCTTGCACTGTCAACCAGCGCGTCAAACATCATATGTGTACTTCATGTCACTTATGACATGTGACTTAGGCTCTCTATTCACAGGCTATAGCAGAGCAGTTCTCTCATACACAGTAGTTCTTATGCGTTGAAGCGCCTTTGAGTTGCCTGGGTTTTCTCCAAGATGCCCTGGGTTTCAGCGTGTTCTATGTGTTCTCCCACAGCCCGTCATGTGTTCTTGGCTCTCTGCTACTCCTCACATCTTGACACAGTCTGCTTTATTCTATGTGGGCTCCTTGCCAGTAGAGTCACAGCTCTTCCCACATCCTTCCTCCTTCTCTCTCTCTCTCTCTCTCTTGCTCTGCTCCGTGGGCGAGCAGCCTGCCCTCGCCGCATGAGAAGCTATTCTGCATGTGGCAAGTTTAAAGTGGATCTACGGTATATCCAACAGTTTATACATTACAGTAATATAGCAGCAGACAAATATTTCCTATGGCTAGGCCCTGTATAGATATAGTGCAGTAATGGAGACAAGAAATCTGCATAGCCCTTATTTTTAGATCAAATGCTTTCCATTCCAAATGCGCTTGCCTTTGATCTGGTTAGGGATTTTCTGAAGACAATCAGAAATCAGATTTGTAGCCTAGCGACACCATCCTGATCTCACTACCTAGTTTGACTTTACCTGCGAATATCAGTGTGGACAGCTTGACAGGGTTGCACTTCATGACCAATCAGTGTCACATTAGGCCGCTACGGGCGTAGTTTAGGTGTGACTTTAACAGACGATGATCAACAACTATTCTCAGTTCAGCCAATTATTATTTGCTGGACCACGTGTTGCGGGACCGGCCAATATGATCACATTTTGCTTACCGACTGACCGACTTTGTTAAAATGCACATCCGCTAAATTCTAGAGTAGGTGGTGGTAATGCACTATGTAGACAGTAGGTGGCGGTAATGCACCCTAGTGTTGGATCCCAACTTCTGTGGAGTTTCACGGAGGAACCTTACATGCTAAACTACGTAATGGCCAATGGTGTTGGCTCATGGCCGATGGTGTTGGCTCATGGCCGATGGTGTTGGCTCATGCCCGCGGCCGACTGAACTAGGCTTGCCTAGTTTTTACTTGTTTTAAAGTGCCCGTCCTTTTCTAAACAATATGGGAGGCTTTCCAGATGGTTCTATGTAACAAATCACCTGGCATGTCAGGAAATAAAGGACCCCCCCCTCTCTGTAGACACAGCCCATTATCAGCACTATTGTCACAAGCCTTGTGATCTTTCGCTGTGAGATATCTCGACAGAACCTACTCATAACACACTAACACACATGGCAAGGTATATCAAATATGCTGTCTTAAAGAAGCGGAGCATTTCCGCACTACGGGAGGCATCTAAGCAAACCTTCCGGCCCAGCAGGAGAAGAGATGCTGTGGTCCAACAGTGAGGAGTTCCTGGTTCGCTCATAGAGCCGTGTTGTTCCTCCAATGGAGGAGAAAGTGGAGTCAAGGTCGAAGATACCTCTCTGAAAGGCATCAACTATGGACCAAATGTTGAATCACACTTCTAAAGTATCTTTAGCTATTCACAGGTTCACTCCACATAAATGTGAGATGCCATTTTGTTTTCAATATAAACTGCTATGCCAGTTAAGCTAACTATTGATGATAGCTACCGTAATTCATGTGCTATGTTTTTTGTATTATACTGTACATCCACTAACTGACAGGGAAACAATACATGTGCTACTAATAATATGAACTAAAGTACACTACTGTGAAGCTATAATAATGTATCTAATGCCATGCCCATGAAGACTCAGTGTGGGTGTAAATATTTAACTCTCCCACGTACCTACCACACTGTAGTCTTCATCACCGTGGATGGGATTTAAGAGACCATGGATAAGACCTGCATCTGGCAGCGTGGCCCAGCAGCTAAGAACAGAAGATCATTTGGAGCATTTTTAGTGGAGTCCTGTGGAGATCGGAAACCACTGCCTACCAGGGATAGCACTTGGAGAGGCCATCAACCAACGTTAAGGCAGTACACACTAATCCACCATTTACAAAATTATTATGGATATTGGTTTTGAGTTGTTGTAGTAGATCAACACAATGTAGACTGAGCAAAATATTATAGTATATTTTATTCTTATTATAGTTTGCAGTATTGTGTAGGCTTTAACTATAGCGCAGTACCTTTCACTTAAGTCAGATGGCATTTTGTGAGCCTTAAATATTAATAACATTCAACATAACTTACTATTTGATCCCTTTTCCTCACTGCAACACGATCAGAGATAACTGAAAAGCCTCAGGCATATTTGCAGTGTATTTCAGGCTCATGCTGTAGTCATTAGGCATACACAGTACTGTAGTAGAGCGACTTTGTATTTTAGGGTTCCCTCTGTTGAATCAAACCCTATTGCCTACCTTGATCTGTCACTTTAGATCAGAGGTGTGGAACCCTGGTCCTGGAGAGCCAGTGTCCTGCATGTTGTAGATGTCTCCCTGCTCCAACACACCTGATTCTAATGATTGGGTCGTTATCAGGCTTCTAACCTCACCACACCTGCTTTAGATGGCACTGAACAAGTTAAATACACTACTGTGAACATACAGTATGCAGTACATTCATGTATTTGTTAAATGTGCGGTTACTGTAGGATGTTAGAGCTACAGTATACATACTGTATGGTGTAATTTGTTACAAACGCCAGAGACATATGTTAGCTGTCAGTGAGTGAAATGGTCAACAGCCATTGGCTCCATGCTGTATACTGCATGCCCATTACCATTATGCCAGCCATGTCACTATATCTTTACATAGGAAATAGTTGTTTGCTGCTGCAATATAACATATTGTATACTGTATATGAGCGTTATAGATCCACCTAGTACAGAGCATTTTCATTAAATTGGCAAATCAAGACCTCTAAAAATAGACTGCATGTATTGTCTGTTGCCATGCAGTCAGTTTTGAAGTTTTGTGTGTTTTTGCGTTGCTGCAAAACAAAATGGAGCGAACATATTGATCATAACCGTTTCTGGTAGAAATAAGACAAATTGGTCTTATTCAGTAAGGTGCACCAAGCTCATGGTAAATTAAGTGCTGCTAGTAGAGATTTGGCAGGGCTTTATGAGAAACGGTGGCTTGACTTTTGACTGCTAGACTTAGCAGAGCGGCGGAGCACCAAGTTCAGCGATTTTACTGTAGGCTACCACAGTAACGATGTGGTTATGAATGCAGTTCACCACCATTAGCATGTAAGTAAAACAGAAATGCATCCATTATCCTTGTCAATCAGCACTGAATGCTATGGTACAACCTTGTAAAATTAAATGGAAATTGAAGATTTGTGTGGTGTCATATGTCAAAATAATAGGCAGGTTGAATGCCATTCCCAATCAATTAATATTCAATTCAAACCATAATAAAAACATGTAGAGCTGGATGGTGTGGCTCAGAAAAAGAAATTTCGTGATGTTTTGAAAAGCATGTTTTTCCAGCCATGACCCGTATGTATGCACATATAAACAAACATAACTTATTTGTGTGTGTGTGTGAGACTTAAAAAGCCATACTAATGACTTAATTATCTCTCTTAATTATGATAAAACATCTGTATATTCTGATTCAACACAACTGTGATGCTGAGCAGACTGTCCTCTGCTCTGTACACCCACACAACACTTTCCCTCACTCATCCTATAAATGAGACAGGCCCTTGTAGGACCATAGCAGCAAAATGTACTGTACACTCGCTTTTAATGATTGATGCATTGATAGCAATGCAAGAATGCCGGCACCACATAAACCCTGTTACGCATGGCGCAGGCCAAGAAGAGAGTAAGTTGCTGTTGGCTCAGAGATACTAGAGGTCTTTTTTCAAAATGACAAAATTGTTCAGTCATAATTATGTGAAAACGGTCTGATTTATTATTTTTTTGTTTCCAAATTAACGCAATAAGAATCCGTAGTGACTCCCCAAGAAACATCAAAACATCAAGCCACACTTTGAAACCCACTGGCCTAGAGGTTCTTGAACATTGAGTAGAATATACAGTACATTGTTGGGGCTGATCCATGAACCTTAAAGATAGAATATGTCAGGCAGGAATAAATATGTATTTCACAGGTAGATTTCTACATGCAAAACCCACAGAAAAAATTTATTTTACAGTCACAGCCAATTTACCTTTCTCAAGCCCCACCCCTTTTTGCATGTCCTCCAATAACAGTTGAGCATTTCTTTTTTGGAACCTTCTGTCAACTGTATTGTGTTTTGTCCTACCTAGTTACAGTAACTAGGTAGGACAATGAAAAGGGGCAGGGCTTGGGATAGGCCAATTGCATAAATTGGAGGCAGAGCTAATGCCATGCAACCAATGAGATGTCACCACCAACCCTGCATATTCTAGCTTTGCCTCTAGGTGTTGCAAAATGCAAAAATACACCCGATACATTTTCAGATTCCATTTTAATAGGGATTCAAAACAATATGGCTCAAGCATACTGACATCAATATTATATCATGTATATCTATCTGAAAACAAAGAAAATCTTTAAAAATCCATCAAATCCCATTGTAAAGTTTTTTTTTTGTAGGCAACAAGACTGACCTGTTATTTGTTTTTGTTTTAACTTTTCAAAAACCTTCAAACATTGGATCACACCTCGTTACAAAGTCTGCAACTGCTTCACCATCATTATAAGCACGCGATGGGACAACATAAGCATTTCCAGGCAGCCTACGGTACATCAGTCATCAACGGCTGTTTTAGCTCGAAGCCTTTAACTCGAAGGTATACAGAGGTATAGCGGAATACCAACCAGTCACTTTGCTGTGCTGTTAATGATCACACATGCAACTATGCCCTGATGTATCCTCCAAATAATAAAGTAATCATTGTTGCAGTGTTGTGTGTTGATTGGTGTACTCCATATTGTTGAACCAGGGCATTAACACCCAGAAAAGCGTCAGAGCAGCTACACGTCACATTCATCAAGGTTGATGCAAATGTGTTGCCTTTTACAAAGCAATGCTTTTGTGGTTTACATTTGTAACGTGTTTATTTCTAATGCGAGAATATATCATCTTTCAATGCAATTTTATATAACGATGCTTTACAAAGGGTTTATGGCCACACAATGTTATTAAGCCTTTATCACTGATCTTTGTTTGAAGGTGTGCAGAGACTATCATGCACTTTGATGTTGACGGCAGTCAAAATGACATGTAATTCTCAATCTAATAAGATTACCTTCGTTTTTTTAAGCACATATTCTCAATTTAACATTAACAAGTTGATTATTCAAAGAATGGAGGTATTTGGGTGCAGCTGCTTGCTAGCTAGCGTAGGACAGTCAGTTGGTTTGCCATCCTTTTCAAAGGCATCCACACCAAGGATAAGTGCAATCAGTATCAATGAATGTGATATAATACTGCTGTGGTTCATGACAGGTAAGTATATAGGTCTACTGTAGTTTATGTGCTGGAATTATTTGTACACATCTGTACATGTTCTACACAACAAGGGAGAAAAATAAAACGTCGGAATGTCGGATGCACTATTATGGAGCAGTAGGGCTTTGCCTGAGAAATGATAGTGTACTATTATTTAGAACTGTGTGTTGTTTATATTGAATATTTTGATATTCTGTTGCATACAACTGTAAAAATACAGTAAAATTCAACAATCACATTGCATTTTTTCTTTACTTAAAAAAATGGTATGGTATTGTACAGAGATAGAACAGGACGTGACACACTAGTAGTTTGTACGCTTCAATATTAGGGAAGTAAAAGAAAAGAGAAAAACAGTCTACTATCAACAATTACAATAAATTTAGTTTTTCCCTTCTTCCACCTTCCACATACAAAACATTTGGGGGAACACGACCGCGGTCACCAATTAGTGCATGATTCCGACCCCCTTCTTGGATGCGTGGCGTTGGCAATGCCCCTCGAAGCAAAGGAAAGACACGTCAACCACTGGTCTTCTTCTTCTCCTCCTCCTTCTTCTTCTGCGGAATAAGTGTCTGTTGCTGCGCATCAGCGCCAACGGTGGTGACATCAGAACCCGCCCAGGTACAGTGAGGTCACTGTGAGCAGGGGGCTCAAGGACCACTGAGACACCAGAGCTGCGTGATTGACGTCGTGTATCGCGCCCGGACCTGTGGAGCGACATCGCTCTGTGTTATTATTGACTCACGTTGTATATGTGCTGGAAATGTAAACCATACTTTGCATACCGGCAAACTAGCAAACCGGCATACTAGCAAACTGGCAAACGACCAAACTAGCAAACTGGCAAACTACCAAACTACCAAACTAGCAAACTACCAAACTAGCAAACTAGCAAACTGGCAAACTACCAAACTACCAAACTAGCAAACTACCAAACTAGCAAACTACCAAACTAGCAAACTGGCAAACTGTAAATTGTCTCACCATAAAGGATTATACTGGCATTGGTGATTCCCATGGTGTTGATGGCCACGCACGTATAGTTTCCATAGTCCTCCTCTGAGACGTTGAAGAAGACCAGCGTGGACTGTTTGCCGTGATCCTCTATCTTAACTCCGTTCAGTCCGTTGAAGAGTCTGGAACAAACAAGGCAGGTTGAGTGCGCCAGACGTTTTGATGCGGCATCTGGAGCGCTCGTCTCCACCAAGTACGACTCTAGAGAGACCTGCGGGAATATCCATTATAAAGCTTGCGCTCTGTAGCAGAAAATATCTCTGTGTGCATGTTTATGTGGCATGTTTCACCGATAGTTGTGAGGTTGTCGATGGCATTCATCCATTCTTTTGCTGCTGTGTCATTGTCTATGTGCCTGTGTGAACAGTCACTAAGCTCCTCCAAGGACCCATCATGTCACATGAACTGATGAGCAGTGCTAATCAGTTGAAAGACAAGTCACACGCTGTGCTCTCTGTGTGTGTGTGTGTGTGTGTGTGTGTGTGTGTGTGTGGGGGGGGGGTAATCTCCTTGGGCAGAATAGATGCATTATAAAGTAACAACCTCATCCTGTCATTCTCCTGACCTGCTTAACGTATTAATACCTGGTTAATCCACACCTTGCTAAGTGCTGACCTTCAACCGCCAGGAAAACAGCCAAAATGGAAGAAAACATACAGCGGATTTGGTTTACGGAAACAGGTGCCAAGGCATACAATAGCAGCTAACAGGCAGGAGCCAGGACCCATACTGGAGGTTTGACAGCTACAATAGACTGCACTGGAGTGAAGGCATGACAATTATGAAACATTTATTGGATGGATGGATGGACATAAACCTGGATGGATGGTCATAAACCCAAACAGTGTTGGATGATATCTCAGGATAAGAAGCATACATGGGAACAGGTATTTCATTGGATAAAATGGTGCATTTTTTAATTAAATTTTCAAATATGCTCCTATTTTAAAAAGGCCATTTATGAGAAAACGGACTTATTTTTAAACGCCATTACAAAAATGACTTGAAAATAAATGGAAGGGCAAAGACCTGTATATTGCCTTTAGATAAGGCAATCATTTGTACATACAGTATATGCATCTAACTACCTGCGGCTCAGGTCAACAATTCAAGGTCTAATGAGCCAGAATTACTGAGCAGGTTTGTCTTCAATTAACAATGTCTGGTAATATTGTGCATCTTAAGTGAATAGCAGCTCAGTAGAAGCCTTCCACCGGTTACATACTGGATCTGTAGTGTCCCTACCTCCATCCACAATGAAACCTCCAGTGTGTATGTAAAAAGTGTTACCCTGACAATAAAGAGGGAGACAGGCTTGTTGCTTATGGGTGTTTATGTGCTTCCTTATTGGTCGGATCTCTTGTTTCCTTCAATCCCATTGGCAGGGGCCGTTTAAATCGTATTTGTATAAAATTGTCCTTTAGTCTCTTTTAGCCCCGCCTAGTTGGCTTGGCAACGGCCACTTGTCTCTTGTTTGCTGTGGATCTTCAACTCTCACTGGAAGTGTCCCTCGTTTCTCGTCCGTGTGAACGCAGGGTTAGCTATCTTGTGTTGCTGTTAGCGTTAGCATGTGGTGGGTCTAGATGTATGTGTTGCTAATAGCGTTAGCATGTAGCGGGTCTAGATGTGTGTGTGTGTTACAGTTAGCGTTAGCATGTGACGAGTCTAGAAGATGCGTGTGTGTTGCTATTAGCGTTAGCATATGGCGTGTCTAGATGTGTGTGTGTGTTGCTGTTAGCGTTAGCATGTGGCGTGTCTAGATGTGTGTGTGTGTTGCTGTTAGCGTTAGCATGTGGCGGGTCTAGATGTGTGTGTGTGTTGCTAATAGCGTTAGCATGTGGCGGGTCTAGATGTGTGTGTGTTGCTGTTAGCGTTAGCATGTG
>JAODTR010033612.1:0-21243 GCA_025399935.1 Amblyopsis rosae | reverse complement strand
TGTGTTTATATTAAGCCTCTACATCCTTTAATGACATGTTAAGACTAAAATGACTGATTTCCCTTGACTATCCCTTTGAAGTGATATTTAAAATCATAAAACCTTAGATTTGCGGCTTGCCTAGGTTGAAGCTTCCCTACCTCAGCCCACACGCTGACGTTTGGTATAAAAATGATATCCTTGGCTGGAATTTAGAAATTTGGTTTATTAAATATAGCAACCAAACATTTAATCCAGATCTTTAGCGTGGATACTTAAACTAGCTTGAGACAACATGAGGATGTGTTGTAGGTTTAATACCTACTTTTTGTATCCACCTAACATCAGCCTGTTTACTGTAAGATCACAGGTTAGTTGTAATTATGCTGTCAAACACGGGAGGTGCATGCTGACCTGACATTGTCATGTTTCTGGATATAGATCTTATGGAACATCATGTCTTCCTTCTTGGCGTTTATGTCAGCCTTCATCTCCATGGCAACATGCCTTGGCAACACAGACAGCAACAAGCGTTCCTGGAAAACAAGACACAATTGGGGGCTAATGTCATTCATAGAAATATGTTTTATCTATAATTTGTCAGTGGTTCTCAGTGTCAAGACTCCCCAGGGGTTTGCAATTTTTTTAAGGGGGCATAAGATGATTTAGGAAAATATACTCGCTTCATCATGTGTTATTGTTAAAATTTTATATTTTATTATATAATAAAAAATGTCTTAAATGTACTGTATGCGGTTTAATAATATCATGTTTGTATATATTTTTATATTGTCATTATCTTGGCGCATGTTAGCGGTGAAAAAAAAAGTTGTTCGATAACTCGGCTTTCAGTACTCGTTTACATGCACAATATGTATGTACTGTGTGTGTGTGTGTGTGTGTGTGTGTGCACCTGTTGCTGGTTCTCTCTCTGCAGGTGCAGTCTGGCCTGGATGTACCCTCTGGTCTCCTGGAAAGCCTGTCTCTGTGAAACCTCTGCAGGGTAGTGGGTGCAGATCCCAGTGATGTTAGTGCACAAGAAGATGAGCATGTTGGCACTCACCTGGAGAGGATAGGACAGAGAAGTAAGGATGGATACTCTTCATTACTGTATTAATTGCACTTAGTGTGTTATAAAATGATAGGACAAATTGAAAAAGTACCTATTTTACATAGTTATGCAGTTGTTGTAGCAAGCTTGGCTAACTTGGTTTCATAAAGCAAAAACTGTGTTTTCATGTAAAAAGGTGATAGTCAATTTAACATTATTTAATAAATATTCCTAAATTCCTGTCTTTGTGAGAAGATGCTGTGAATTTTAGATTTGGTGGTAACTTGTGTATGATGCTAGATTATTGCTATATCATCACCATCATACAGATTATATACATTTCATTGGAATGTATTTTTTACAAAATTGACATTCTACACTCACACACAACATCAATATGCATATGGATGCATCCCACATGCTTGCATGCGCACAGACACACTCGTGCACACACACACGCACGTGCTCACGCACACACACTTTGTCCAGCATTTTCCTCTGGCAGGAAATTATCTTTTAGGAATCAGATGCACCATTTCCTCTTAGTCAATTGACAAGATAAAGATGTATACACTATGTTTTTAGACCTACAGCACAGTTAACATAAGGCATTGTGTTTGTGTGGGTTTATTATGAAAAACTCCCCAGATGCATTATGGGAAACATGTTGGTGCTTGACCTATCACATGGCCACTTCCTTTAAAGAAGTGGTCTTGTTTATAGCTTGAAAGTGGAGCGCTTCGTTCTACAGGCTATAAAATTCCATTAATGGAACGGCCTCTTAGTTGTTCTTGGGTCAAACAGGGTTTCTTCATATTTTCACTCGTCATGGACATTCTCATATTCATTCTAAAGGTGAATACTGACACCTACTGGAAGAAAACACAAATCCTTTGAACATTCTATACAGGCTACGTTATGTTTACATACTGTATGTATTACATATAAAAAAAAATAAAAAAGCATTTAAGAAAATAATAAATAAAATGCATGAGGCAACTTTTTTTAGGTTTGGGAGTAAACAAATTAAGGCATTGCCATATCCCCGCCCTATAAACAAGCAGTAAGTAAAGAAATGCTCAAATAAATATCGAAGTGAATCAAACAACTCAAGCTACAAAAATGTGTACACATGAGAATGATAGATGAAAACACTGGCGACCCCAAGATTACGCACTACGCAGCACTTCACATCACAGCGCCAAAAATAGAAACAGCCGGGTGACAGACAGATGCGTTACAAAAGGGAACAAACAGGGATAAGAGCAGAAAATAGAGCAGTGACATAATGTACAAGACAGATAAAATGGATGATGGATGTCGAGGGCAGGAAGGAACCCACGAGGAGAAAGCAAGGATAAAGCAGAAAAGAAGGAGAGAGAAACAATGGTGGAGGAAGAGATTGTCTGAGAGAGATCTACAGGGAAGGAAAAGAGAATAAGACAGAAAATAAGAGAGAGAGACAGAAAGAGAAAATGCAAGACAGACATGGTCCACGGTGACATTAAGCAGATGGCTGCAAGCGCTCAGCTCTGTTTACACTGCTCCCACTGTTCAAGCAAAAACAAGCGCAAGACACAAAGTGAAAGCAGCAGCGCCATGCGTGTCCACAGGTGAGCGTTTCCTTGTCACGTGTGGAGGTTCTCAGAAATGTCTCCATCATATGTCACGTGTTCGATCTCACAGGCTAAAACAAATTGCTTGCTTTTCTCTTCAGGGTTTGGGCTTCAGGTTTACAGAGTGCACAGTGAGCTCCCATGTTTACGCAATGGCACTCCACCTCTACAGAAACACTGCCTGGTACGGTAGCGCTTATAGGCTAGCCACCCGTACAGTATCTCCCTGGCCTGATCCCAGTACAGGGTTAGTCTCCTTGGCTTGCCACATACACATACACACAGAAACACACACACAGCATTCATCTTACTCTAGTTAATTCAATTGTTTCATCATTCTGTTCTTCTTTCCCTTCCTGATTATCATCATACCAATAGCAATATGATCATGCATCAACTTGTTCTCTAATTAATGGCAGGGTGGTGCAAAGATGTAAGCAGTGTGTAAGGTCAAGTCAGTTGGTAGAAGCTTATGGTGGGAATGTCATCATCTTTGTAGCACAATGAACAAGGTTTCTACCAGCAAAAGTGCACAGTTGGTCTATATTTCCCCTGGGTGGCATGATGCAGAGCGATACATCCAGCCAGCCTATGTAGAGAGAGGACCCCATGCTAATCCCTAGATATCAAAATGGCATTATGTAAGAGCTGACCTGATCTATGCAGGACAAGCAAAATATCAGCAGCTGCAATGACTGTTCAGCAGCACCAACAATATTAAACTGTTTGCCCCCCCCCCCCCCCTCCCCCTCTTCCAAAAAAAATAATAATAAGAGTGGCTTATGTAGGAGGTAAAAGCTCAACCAATAAATTGAATGTCATGTAATGTGTGTTATTATCAATCTTATACAACAGCCTGTGTTAAAAAGCCACAGCCTTGCATAATGTTAGTTATAGTTTATAGTTTCTAAACTATACAGTAAATTATTAAAGTTTACAATTGTACATTTATATCATTATGTATTATGATATACATTTTATTGTTTATATTTAAAAACAAAACAAAAACGGATTAAATACAATACATATAGCACTGAACCTACAGTTATTTGACATCTCCAGGTTGAAGCAGCAGGCACAAATAAGATTGTACTAATGGAATGTTCTGAACATTTATTTATAATTTTGTGTGTTTTATGACAGATTTTGGACAGCAGCCATACTTTAGGAGGAAGTCTGTAATCTTGCCAGGGAGTCTATAAACATTGACTTGTAATGCCTTTGGGGGCCTTTCACTATAAGCTTGTTCCCAGTGGGGTTAGCGAGCAGAGAATATGGCCAGCACAGTGACCGGCCAACTACAAAATGTTTTAATACAGATATGAATAGGAATACAATGTATTTGAAGTATGATGCTTCACATCCAAAGTAACCCATCTACACACCTACGGTAACAGCAGGATGTACTGTATTGTATTTAGTCTCACCATTCAATTAAAATTATCCTTTTCAACTGTTTAAGCCTCCTGACACAGCAAGATACAGTATGTCTCTACAGTTCTCTGATTTACATGCACTGTTAACTCTCAATTGTAAAACATTTGGTACTGAGATGGTGGCAACATGTTTCAATTAAATCATTAGCAGGCAGATTGAACACCTTCAGTTGAACCAATCAGCAAAGGTTTAACAGGGTGTTCAAAAAAATTAATAAGGGTTGTGGATGATTTTAGATGATGCTATAGGTTTCATACTGCAAAAAAACTCCCTTTTCCTTTGCGCCTAACAGCATAGAAGTAGGTCAATTGCAAATCTGTTTTCCTTTGTGTGTGTGTGTGTGTGTGTGTGTGCGTGTGTGTGCGTGTGTGTGTGTGTGTGTGTGTTTGACAGATTATATCTGAAGTTGTCCGTGTTCATGTGTCTGTTTAACTTTGTATAGATAATGTAAATGAAATGTCACACAAGAGCTTTTCTGTTTAGCTGACAAGTGGCATTAACTGCAGATTCTAATATAGTCACACACTGCAAGAAATTGAAATGAAACTGAATTGAAAAGAGTTAAATGGATGTGTCAGCCTCAGATCAAAGGAAATGTGCATTCATATAGCCTGCACTATACATTCTGATATGCTATTTAAAATGGCTTCAGTAACTCACACTATTCAAATGTATGTTTAACCATTTTTTTGTTTTTGTATGGTAAATTCTTAGCCTATAGCCTAAAAAACACAACAATGCTGCAAAAACTGATACCACTGGAGGTTAAAAAAGACCCAACAATAGAGTCTGCTCATTGAATAAGTCTGTGTGCAAACTTATATGAAGAAGCAATAGAGTAAGGCTATAAGAACAGTTCAATATGGTCTTTATGGAACTATGCCCGGTGAATAAAAATGAGGCATAGCCCGTCACAACCAGTAACCTAACAAAGCTGCCACCCTATGTTCCCTGATTTTAGACTGGGAATAATATGAGATGACAAAGCAGTTTTTTACTTAGCAACTATCACCTAGATTCCACAGCCACGCTCCAAGCTATGCTAAGGTTCAGAGAGGGAACCAACCACAGGGAGGTCCTCTGACTGCAGTCTAGGGAATTCTAATGGCTTAAGCCATTACATTAATTTCATAACATAATCTTCTGCATGAAATATGGCCTATACCATCGTTCTCTTTAGGTTCACAACAACCAGATGTAGTGCTATTCTGACCTGCGGCGGTCAAGTCAATACATGAAGTGAAACATGTCATGCTTAAACATAATGTATTGAGAGTACTGCACGGGAAGCAATGTGGTGCAGAATATTGTACATTTATACACCATTTCCCCAGTGGGAGCAATGACTTATGGTATGTTGTTGTTGAAATACGACCAGGGAGAGCAGTTGGAGAGGGTTGCATTTGAGAAACATCTGGAACTTCTTAGAACATCTGTGTTGGATCAGGCTGTATAAAGCACACTCTGGCACCCTCAGCACAATGACTGTTTTCCTTGCGACAAAACAGAAGTATCACTCCCATTATCTTTCCTTGAGAGTATAATTTATCCCTCATTTCTTTCTTTTATTTATTTCCTCCTCTTTTTCCACTCTTCCACTTATTCTGTATGTCATTTACCCTTTGTGCTTTTGTATGTGTGTGTGTGTGTGTGTGTGTGTGTGTGTGTGTGTGTGTGTGTCTGATTGTGTTTGTGTGTGTGTGTGTGTGTGCAAAGCAGCTGCTGGGTTTGTGTACTCAGCCCGAGCCCCCTGTCCACACAGCTCTCCCTGCCATTATCTGAAAGGGCCAGCACCACGTAGACAGATAAAGAGTCAAGCCCCGCCCGTACATTATACACTGTCACTGAACAGGGTGGTATTCCAGTGGTTTTCAAAGTGGGGGTCACGAGACACAGAGAAATAAAATAATTTAAAATAGCATATTTTTGTTGCTACATTATACATTACTTTGACTGATGCATTCTGATATTGGCCTATATTAATTAACTATAAAATAATATTATTGCTGTTATGTTTAATAATAATAATAATAATAATAATAATAATAATAATAATAATAATAATAATACATATGATTTGTAACACACTTTATATTTGAAACAAATCTCAAAGTACTACAATGTAGATTCAATTAAAGCTTCATCTTCCTCTGGGGATAGTCGGAGGTCACAGGCTGAAAAGAATGGTCATGTATGATTATTCATGATTTTCTATTATCAATCAGTCTGTGGAGGTTCTCAGTTACAGTAGTATTGCATTTTTAACATTTTCAGCAAGGTTTTGAAATATATGTATATTAAATAATTAGTTAAAATTGTTGTGCTTTACAGTAAGTAAAGCACAAATTGAAGTATATGTAACCTCACTACTACTATGTACAAACAAAATAGTAACAATCAAGCTGATAAAACTAATAGGGTAATACAGTAATAATGATGTCAATATATTGAATGCAATGTATTTTGAACTAAATATTTTACTGGATTGTCTGGACCCTTGTGAATGTAACAATATAGTTTTTTGTTGGTTTTGATTGGTGGACTATGCGTTCTGCTAATAGTGGACTACTACTCACTTCATAGTTGATAATGGTGTTTTTGAGAACGAGTATTTTAATACTTGTTCGGAAATACCATCAAGTATTCGAAACCTGTAAAACAGACCTGGTATTTACAATTTAGAATATTTATAACAGTATATTGAGCTTTCTGTACCTTGCCACACCAACATTGTATTTGATCATATTTAATTCGCTAGATATTAAACATTGATAATTTATATGATGCACATGCACATTCTACTTTTTATCAGACATGTTCCATGTAGGCTATATTTTCTAATCACACTTATCATACGTATTGTAATACTGAATTATTAATAATCAATAACGTAGTAAAACATTATGATAATAAATAATGCCGTAGTCATGTTTCTGTAAATATGCTACAAACAGGCAACAGTAGTGTAGGTACAGTAGGCTAGGTTAAAACTCTCTTGGCGAAACATAGGGGTGTGACTTCTGTGAAGAGAGTGACTATTAAAGTGCTCTGGCTTTGGATAATCCACTTTGAATGTGCTTTGAGAATAATTAAGTTAATTTTTAAATAAAAGTAATATTTTGCATATAACTTCTTTTCACATTTTAATATGTTTATATTTTACTTATGAGGATTCATCCTTAGTTGATAGGTTCAACAACTGACTAATTAGGAATACATTTTTACTAAACGTAAACAAATAAATATTCACAATTAAAGGTATAGTCAGCTATTGCAGGCTAAATGTAAGTCAGTATCGCCTCACATTTCGCTAACTTACCGTTCTTTGTGTGTGTTGAAAAGAGAATGGGATACTTCTACACAGCCCTGGCTCCATAAATAGTAACATAAACAAAGTGGCGAACACCGCTCACAACAACAAAGCCGTAGCACTACGCTTTGCTTCACAGTGCATTTCGATGTGTGAGGCGGCACCGCGGAGGAATATTGTTTTGATTTGAGCTCGAATTTAGCAAGCGTTCTGGAAAATGATTGACCCTGCCGTTAACAGTATAAATGCCATACATTTTGAAGGCCTAAATACGTAACTTTCACAAGAGCCACAGCCCAGTGTCACAGGTCACGTTTCAGAGATAAGCTTTCCTGAACAAGAGAGCTAAACAAGACAACTGGGAAACAACATCCTGTGTATTCTACCTCCCTTATGTTCCCTCCTCACTTGACTCAACTGACCTCTGCGTCCGCACCTTTACTAATAGACTATACCATTTGTGCACAGGGTTGGGAGGAGTAAAACACAGCCCTACCAAGTTGCATGTCAGTAGATCTAAAACTCACTTGACTTCCTCACAAATCAGAAATGATCATTTAAGCAAAGAGAGGAATCACTTTTGACCTGATTATTTTGTCTACAACCGCCTGAACTGAGTCTTGACTGCCTGAGTCGTAGTTGTTTCCTTGGCAACCATGGACCAGCTGAACACAAGCACTGAAGAGAGATGCTTTATTGGTTCATTTTTTTCTTATATCATTTGGAGAAGTGATGCTAAACCAATAATTGCATTCCTATATTCCCATTCACCAACATTGCAATTAAGTGTGTGTTTATATACTGAATGTGTGTGTGTGTGTGTGTCTGTACAGGCACACACGTGTGCATGTTCAGGAGAGGTAATTATTTTAGTTTTCTTTCTCTCTAGAAATAACAAGGATAATCAATAACAAATGCATGCTGAAAAATAATATTCGAATACAAAGAATGATGTTTTTCTGTATTTGAACATGCTGAATAATTAAAGCAAAATGTGGTACACTAAAGTTTGCTTTAGTAATCCAACATGTGTGTGTGTGTGCATGAATAGCCCTTCGTCTGTCGGCAGCTGTGTTGTTTGTGAACCGTGTACATGTGACACGGTAGCCTGGTTAAAATGCTGCGGCGGTGTTAAACACACAAATTATTTATCAGGGAGCCAGTGGAAGGACTGCGTGGAGAGAATATCGGATTCCACGCTGACTCCATTCCTCCTTCCTCCTTATACGGTGTCTTATTCTAGAGTTCGCTACACTGGTGGACAGGGAATGACATATGCATGACGCGTATAAGAGCATTGCAGGTTAGCAACACGTATGTTGTAAGGCCAGTGGATAGTGGATACAGTCAAGAAGACCCTGGAAGCACTGATCTCGAAGGCAGCATGTTCTAGTGTCATTACGATGTTATAAACCCTTCCGCACAACAGGGTATACCCACAGTGTATATAAAGCATTATGCATAATATACCCAGTAACATTTATTTGCTATTAGTTGAACTTCAAAAATCCCACCAGCATTCTGTTAGGAATACATACGGCCCATGCAGAAGTCTGTGTTCCAGTCTATTCTCTTTTGGCCTATAATACATATATTCTACCTACTGAAGATTAATTTCAAGACCAATGTACACACTAGGCCAATTAGCACGCAATGTTATTGCTTATTCACATTTGTTCATTTATCTGACCGCAATAAATGTATATTTGCATAATTTAGATGTAGAGCAAGCTAGACATCAAGGACAGTCAAATGTATTGGCTGACCCTCTATCCCGGTGAGGTTAGATCTGCTGTCTGTGTTGCCTAGTGGCACTGTTTTCAGGGATTAAATATCTACCACAAAATGCATTTTGTTTGCGCATCATGCAATACGGGGGCAAACTACCAAAATGTATATGTGTGTGTGTGTGTGTTTACATGCATGCATGTACACCACAGTGAACAAAAACATCTGCATTAAAGTGTGTGCTGTGTGTGTAGTTAGTGCACACATGCATATGCACAGACAGACGGACAGTGCCTGTTGCTCTGACACAGACTCTGATAAGGCTGTTCCATGTGAGGCAACAGAAACAGCAATCTCCCACAATCCATCAATGCCAACAACGCCATCTGTACACAATAGCCATTGTCAAGATCCAACAACATAAACTTAACTTGTAGCCATTCAACATGTGGGAATTGTTTCTACATTTGTAATCAATATGTAATCATCATATTGGTACAGATCTGCATGCGTTTCGATCCACAGGCTACAGAAGGCCCATACACTGTACTACTGTAGAATTCAGTAGAAGAACATGCACACCTCTTGTACAGTGCAATGTTCTGGGCCTAATGTTCTTTAACACAAACAATTAAAACTCTGACTAACATCTATTGGAAAGTATTGGCCGTTGACCAAAACAAAGCAAACAATCGTGTGTGTTGTTGTTTTTTTATAGAAAGAACATGGACCATGTTTGCATGTGTGACTATGGCTAATTTACATCAGCTGACGAGAGGGCAGATTACAGACATGACCAGGCACGAGAATGAGAGCTAAGAAAGTTCCTATTGTTTCACTGAGTGAGTCATAGGGTATGTAAGTCATATGTAATAGGTCAAGATGCCTTCATTTTACGCACCGGCACAAAAAGATGCTAAGAGAAACAATGTGTCCAGTTTTTAGCTTTTCTCTGCCTTATATAAGAGACTGAAAAAATGGGGTTGGTCCTGGTTGGAGAGACTGAGCTATCAAAAAGTAATTAACCAGCTCTGATCAACTAGTTCTAGTCAAATATCAGTGCGAGAGAGCAAGCATTCCTTGTCATTCTGCTAATTGTAACCATTGGAGGGCATACTGAGAAAGATTGTGAGGGTTTAATTCAAGTGTTTTAATGTGTTATAACTCTAAAAACGTTTTTTTCTCGTATAAAGTATAGAAATAATAACATGTTACTGCCTCTATGACATTGAGGATACATGGGCAGTTGTGGGTTTACAATCGGATTAATACAGCGTTTTACATTTTTTTACATAACCTACATTTTACAGAATTCAGTCCTTCTACAAACTAAATTTCAAAATGTTCCTGCATATTTTGGCAGTTGAAATTAATCCTAAACTAAGTGCATTCAACCAGCCTCTCATACACTGTCTGCAGCTGTAAAAACATGAACAAATGATGGCCAATATTAATACATCTTAAACTATGAATCTCTGTGTTTTCAAATGTTTGAAGGATTATGTGTAATGCTTCTAATGTAGCAGACACTAACCATCCACTAGATATGGCTCTTATCACAACAGACACTCCACATTATTGTACTGTTTCACACCTTTGTCTGCCAGTGACAATAGAGTAACAAATAATGGTCCACAATCTGGCAATGGTCCATCAGCACATGTAGCCGCGCCTCAATGGTTTGGGTGCATCAGTTCACATTGCCATCGTCACATTTGTATTTCCAAGACATATCTTGGAAAATAAATAATCAAGTGTATCTCACTACATTCTAATATAAATATAACCACATGGTTATAAGTACAGCATTGTTGCACACAAAAAATGAATGGGCCTGCATGGGCATGTGAAGGTCAGAAGAAACTGTGATGTTTAATTAATATCCAATGTTTATAAAACTTTGTCCACTTCCAAGCAGCATCAAAATAGCAACTCATAAAAAAAACAGTTAACCTTCGTCATTGAAGGAGGATGACCAATAAAAGTCATGTTTTTAAGTAAATCCCAGAATGTTTTACTAAGCCCGTGGTAGAACACATTAGATCCAGGATATGAGATCTGATCAAAACACAGGGGATAAGCCATCGCCATGCCATCTGAATTTCCCTTTCAATATTCCATTCAGATCAACAAAGACAGCCTAAATAAGGAGCTGTGGATCCTAATTACAAGCTAATGTTGTTTCTTTTGCTCAACCTCCTCATTATCTGAATGCATCAACACCAAACCAACCCAGTGGGGTTAATGAGTTATTTGAGAAAGAGGAAATACTGTTGAAGTGGTGATTAATGACACTGGATTACGGTGTCACACGGTACACCTAAGGAACTCGTGGCATTACTGGTCTGCAGATTTCTTATGACATTCATTTGCTTAATGCTGGCAAACAAAACCGAGCCTGTAATGGATTGCACTACTGTATATTATAATGCTTAAGAGCAAGCACTGAATTCCCACCATGCTATCTTTTTAGGGAACAATCCTGTTCCATACTCTTTAGGAACTGTAACCATATACAGTGCTGTATAAGGACAGGCTTAGAGGTTGTTTCCTGGTCTGTTTTCCATAGAAAGATTCTGTATGGAATCTGCAATATGTGGAATGCTATCATGCTGGATGGAGACCGTATTCATATCCCTTTATCTTTAATGAATTGAGGAAACATAACATTCAACGCTGTGTTTCCTCCATTTCATTAATGCTATTGTACATTAAGTAGACTAACATTCCTCCATGTCCCTCTATTGTTTTTGTGTAATGATGTTCCCATTGCCTATATTTATATACATTGTTCAAGTGAAGAGCGACAGAATGCAACAGGCCACACACACACACACACACACACCCAAACAACAGGCATTAACACCCCTTGTCCCCCACCCTCTGAGAAATGTACAAAGCATCCCTTGTATGGGAGCACAGAGACCTGAGTGATTCTGCTTGATATCATCGTGGTTCTCTCCATCCGTGTCCCACATACACGCAGTGACACTGACAGTCTGAAGGTTGCTCGGCCCACTGACCTTCAGCTAGCCTCTAGGTCCTTGGCACGGCGTACGCACAGCACACAGACGCAGCAGGCCTCACACTGTATCAGTATGAGGTGATATTCTCATTTAATCATGTAAATATCAGTATCTTCTCTACTGACAAGCAAATGCACAGATGCAACACACGCAAACCCATAATAAAGCCCGGTGTGTTACCTGTATACGTGTTGTCTATAATATAGCTATCATGAAACCATGCCCAAGTAGCCGTTTTTAGTGTTTTTACGATGTAACAAGCTGTCAAGATCAAAATTGTAGCTCATTGTTTCGCTCTCACTCTAGCCTTTGTCAGCTTCCCACTTCTTGTCATGGCTTCCTAATATAGCGAGATAATCACACGATGATGATAGTACAATTAAGATGTCTACTTCTGAGACTTTTCAGAGACGAGAGTGTATTGGAGGGGGGGGACCCCAGTATAGGCTTTTCGTCGTTGTCAAACCAGTTTCCACCCCGTTCCACTCGAACGCAAACCACAGCTAGCTGGGAGCAGAAAGCTAACAGCTAACAGCTAGCAGCCAACAGCATAGCAGTGTAGCCATTTAAACGCTTGCCTGTTTCCAAAGGAACTTGTCTTCTCGGTTGATCTGCCAGGTGGTGACCAGGTGGATGACGGACAGCAGTGCTCCGCTCAACACGGCGGCCCTCATCCTGACAGGCAGCAGGGTGTAGATGATGTAGATGAAGAAGACGGACCACCAGATGCCTTCCGAAGCGCTCCGGGGCGCCACCATCAGCACCCCGAACATCTGCACCGCCACCAGGACCCCGATGACCAGGTAGCTGACCATCCACATGTAGTCCTGGTGGAAGCCATTGCGGTTGCACACCACCATGAGGGCCATGAAGAGCGCCATGGCGACGGACAGGGCCGAAGCGTAGGCCACGTGAGGTGCAGCGTGGACACAGTGGAAGGTCAGCATCACGCCGCACACGATCACCAGCACGCCCATTAGCATGGTGAGAGAGCTCTGGTTCAGCCTGAAGAAGTAGCGCTGGTAGAGCCGCTCAAGCTTCCCCGACTGAAACTTCTTGGACTGGAACACTCGCACCACCCTGAGCCAGCAGTCTGTGTCCATCGGCCCCCCGGCGGCCCCGCCGGGACCCTCGTCACCGCTGCATCCGCCTTTCCTGCCGCTGTCCTCAAAGCCCAGGTCCACCGACTTCAGCCCGACGCCCTCACTGCCGGGCGCGCCTCCCCGCTTGCCGTAGTGGTCCTCCTGCCAGCCGCAGCGCACGCCCAGGTTGCCTCCGCCCCCCGCGGCTCCGGCCAAGCCCGCGCGGTGATGGTGCAGGTGGAGGGGTGCTGCCGACGAAGGCTCCATGGCATCTGGGTCCCGCAGGCAGCTCATGTAACGTGGGTTGCACAGAGATGAGCCTCCCTTCCGTTTGGACTTCTTGCCATTGCGTTCCCCCCACGCAGTCTTATGGTCATCCACTCTGGAGACTAGGAAACCATTGAACCAGGACATTCTGCACGGTGGGGAGAGCACAGCTTAGTACAGGAGCAGGTCAGGACACGCTCCACCTGGGGCGACCAGTGCCTAAGCACCTTTAGGGTGTGGTTGTTAGGTTACCTGTTTGGGTTTGGGTACATGTCCCAGCCCTTGTCTCTCCAGCCAGCTCACTCATTGATGCCACCGGGCAGATGTGTGAAGATGTGAGGGTTGTGAGAAGCCAGCCTGCAGGGCAGTAGGTGGAATGAGCAGGCCAGAGCCCCACAGGTGACAGTCAAAGACCAAGGTTAATGAGAAGCGCAATGCCTCATGCCAGGGTATATCTCCAAGGCGTTCGCTGGGTCTAGAAGAATTCAAAATGCAAACATGTAAAACGGCCTCCTAGCAAATTGACACAATTATTATACATTTCTGTTGTGAAAATAAACATCCAAACACATCAACATAACATATGGCCTATATTGCTTTGCTGTTTTATGTTACTTTTCATCAGGGTAACACTAGACAATCTTACAGATTACCCTGTATGCGTAAAACCTATAGCTTAGTCAGCTCCAGACAAAGAGCTTTATATTTACTTTTAAAAATGAGTGCCTCTCTTGACTATTTGCTGTTCAACAACTTGTGCTGCTCTCCCTAATTTATGTTTTTACTGCTTGGAAAATTCATTCCATCTATCCCCGATTCATGACATTCATCAATTGATGACTTTATTAGGTCCACACTATTAACAAAGTTAATATGCCTCTCATTGTAAAATAAAATGGATAGTTTTGCCATTCAAATCTGTAGTAATAATAATGTCATTGTTGGGCTATAGAGTAACCTACTAGCCTACCAGAATAATAAGGATATAAGGATATCCAATAAGGATATCCAAATGTGGACTGTGGAGAGTGCTGCTGTGACCAGCAATCGGGGCAGGAGACGGCGCTCATGTCGGAAAGCATGCTGTGTTGAAGCAAAAATAGAATGTCCTCACGACAGCTAACTGGAGCAACATATTCATACAATCGCAATGCCTACTGGATCAATGTGATTCAAGAAATAACCTTGATCTAACTCTATCAGAAATGTGTTCCCGTGTCCCTTGCACAAGGTCGACCAATGTAAGCCAAACCTTTTCAAAGTGTTGACAATCGTTTTTGTGTGCATGGCTGCTGTAGTCATATTCCCCGCGTTTCTAAGGGAAGGAATGCTATATCCTATAGGACATGTCAACCGGACAGTAGGAGACTTCTGGTATTAGTCACAAATCAGTGGACATACTGTAGGCTAAGGCAGTCCTTGTATGCCTGTTCCACTGACAGGCTTTGCGAGGGACCCATACCATGGTTCCGTTATCACTGTCACCCGAATGCAAAACCAGAATGGACGAACACACCATGCAAGGCTATGATCATAAGCGGGTACAGTCAGCCGTAGTTGTGATACAAAGCAACATTCCGTGCAAAAGGTAGTGTGCAACCGCTTTCAAATAGCGTAGGCTTCTAGTTACGTAACAGCATAGCCTGTGACAACCACAGCAGGGACAGTACAACCATTTCGCTATCAGCTCCCGGTATCCTTAGTATAAGGCAACACAACGTTAACTGTAGCATATAGCCTATGCTACGCTAATGCCCATCAACCGGGTTGCAAATGAGTAAAGGCTTTGACAAACTTGCCTCTTTCGCGTAAACAGCTTACTGACATTTCTAGCGAGGACAATTCATTGCACATTCCTATAAGCATCACTCGCCGGAAGACAAAAAGCAAGAATGGCTTCCCAATTGTAAGTTCATAGAAAAAAGTATGCATGCATAGCCTAGATATGAACAGGGAAAGTAATAGAATGTGTAAATTATTTAGGCTAAAGTTATGTCATGATGATGAAATGGCTGAAGTCGTTTTTGGCGTGCATTGGAAGTTATTATGCTAGTATATAGTTATTAGTCTATGCTGTAGGTAAATCTGATAAAAATAAATACATGCATTTAGTGAAGCTGATCGGTTATCCAGTATATTGTTTTGACCATCGTTGCGAAACGCATCCTACGGTATAGCCTACTGCCGTTCATTTTCCACTCTATGTAGAGACGAGGGATAACCACGCTGCTATCGGGCCTCATAATTTATGCCGAATCGAACGGTCCTCTAAATGTGTACACTGACTTAGAAGTAGTTTTCTCTCGGCTGGGCTCGGCTAGTTTCCTCCAGCACTATTTACTGTAAACCGATGCGGGACACGATAGCCTATGTCGGCCTGCAGTGCACCAGGCTGTAAAACGGACTCACCGTGTTCATCTTATTCTATTTCCAAACAAGACCGCACGAGACATTCCTATCTTGGAAGAGCGACATGCAGATCTGCTTTGGCGTTGAGGTCTGACGCGGCCAGGGTGGCGGACCATTTGTATCCAAGCCGTGATGCGCTCTACTGGTCACCCTGTAGCTCTCCTGCCGTCTTCTCTTTCCACTCCCATGCCTCTCCCCCTGACCCTCTCTAGTATAGACTCATCTTCGACGAGCCGTCGCACACACCACTCATACCACAATTAGTAACGTGGGACCTCTACAGGCCAACATGTGTTACAACAGCACAGGGCTCCAGAGAAACCACACATAATTCTGCTCTGCAAAATTATATGGTGGTCTTTTCTAAGATTACCTATTTTTATATATTGGTAGGCCTTTAAAACGACTTTCGTGTGCAGTCAGAGCAAATACATTATAAAATCATCCCTTAGTTAGTAAAGCAATTTTATTTTTATGACTTCTGGAGTTCAATATGGCATATGGATCAAATTATTAAAATAGGCATTTTCTTTTGATTGTATCTTATCTCCATATCACACTGTATTGTTAAATATTCATAACACTACATTTAAATAATATACATGGGATGGGATATACTGTATCTAATTTGTCATGGTTTATTTTAACCTATTCTGATGTGATGTGTAAGCAAGTGGTAAAGGCTACATAACTAGAGTGCAGCATCTTGTAAACGTCAGTTAAACATTAAACATAAATTTGCTGGTTATATTGCCTAAGTAGGTTTGCTTTAGAATTGTTTACTTTTCCTCAAATAAAGCACTTCAGGTGGATTTGTTCTTTTAATGACACTTTTGCATAGGTTTAGTACCAATTACTTCCTAGAAATTTGTTTTTGTTACTATAAATAGCCTACATGCCTTATTGAAGGTGAACAATTAGTAGGCCATGAAAATGTACATGTATACTGTACATAAAAGTCTACCTGGCAAAAATACACAAATTACATAATCAGGTTAATTAATTTCTATGAAAAATGTGTTTGTTTTTCTCATCTAAATACTGTATACCTTGATCACCACATATAACTGTCTATGACTACAGCTGTATCTGAGTTGAACCATGAGGTTTGGAGGGGGAAAGAGCAATGTTGAGAAAAAACCCAGAGTAAAATCAATAAACATGTGTTTGCCTATGTGCTCATCTTACTATATCAGCCACAATCTGGCCCCAGCAGTCTGGGTGGTGCCTTCAGCAGGTTTAATGCTGCCTGAAACCTTTTCTTTCAGTGTCCGTGGATATAGCTATAACACTTCACCCTTTGAGCACTGGACGTGTGCAAACAACCATAAGTGTGTAAACGCTACCAGAAATACATTCATTAATGGATGTAATTGTCTGTGACATATAGACAGAATATATTGTCTTTCAGTTGAAAATAATCACTGTTGGGCAAGTTACTCAGGAATTGTAGTAAGTTACTTATTTATCCTTCAAAACATAATAATATTTATTTACTATATTTATTTACTATTTACTAGGTATTAAAAGTAATTAGTTACGTTACTCGTTACATTACTATATTACTTTCACAATAACTACCCTGCCTCGCCCATTCTGAAAAATGACAACCTGTGTAGCCAGCTCATTTCAGAATGTAATCCTCTCTACTGGAACAATGATTAACCTTATGAGTCAACAATCAGCCAAAGTGAAATCGTTGCAGCTTCTCAAACAGGTTGGTTCAATTAGCCTACCTTAGGATTGCTAGTACCAGCAAAATAAAAAGGCACGTCTTCATAAGATCTAGGGGGGAAATCTCATTCTTGTAACGCAGTAATGCAGCATTGCTTGGCTTAATAATTGTAATATTATTATTGTTTTGGAAAAGGTCATGTGTTACACTACTAGTTACTGAAAAAAGTAATAATATTACAGTAGTAACTAGTTACTGCCCAACACTGGAAGTAAAACCATACTATAAGCTATACAAAATACACAGGAATACAATAATATAATTTAAGAAAAGTGTGTTTTCCAAAATGTGAGATGGTTCTAAAATCTAAAAGATGCATTTCATGTATTTGTTAAGAAAGGGACTGTAAAGGCAGATTAGAACTCCTGTCAGGTTGATGGCGTGGTCTCTTATGCTGCAATTAATTTAGCAGTTTGTGATGTCACAAATAATATAAACCAATAAAGAAGCATTCACTTGTTATGCCCAACATGTGAAATGTGAGACACTGGGTGTATTCACAGCAAGCATAATGTGTTTCACCGAGCCAGTTCCTCTGTTTATGTACACTGGCTTCTCCCTGGTCCTACTATTACTGTAAAGCTTCCGCATTATTCCATGTCTCCCAGTGTGTATTTGGGTCCTTTCTCACTATCAGCATATGTCTATAGACCATGATGGTCACCAATACACATTTAACTGAGCTCAGTCTTGTACAGGTGGAATGGACACTTTGCTCAGATGTGAGTAGATTTCAGAGTAATTGGCTAATAAATACGTTCGCTAATAAAAACACCTAACCATTGGACCGTAAGCCCCCTGTCCTGTATAGTGTTTGTTAGCTAATTATTGTTTCAAATGTCTTCTGATTGTCAGATTGCTGGCCGCATATCTGCAGCATCAACATCAGAGGTTGTAGACTATTCAATCTCATGCTGAAAATAAACAAACGCGTGTCACTGCATGTCAACACTCAAGACCTTTATACTTTTAGGCCTACACGCCAAATAAAAATGAAATAATACACCCTTAATAAAAATGAAATGATACATGATAATATATTATAGCCTAGTAAACAATAATACATGAATTGCTATTAGGCCTATTTGGACGATTTTATTTCAGGGTATGTCCGTTTAGGCCTAATAGTTGAGTCCATCAACCGTGAAAATAGGCATTATGTCATGTAATGTGTATAGGCTACTAGCGCAACAGAAAGAGATTTGAGAGAAGGCATGAGAAAGAGCAAGGGCGAGATAGAGAGAGAGAGAGAGAGAGCGCACTAATGTTCGATCGAGCGGTGACGATTTGGTTTTATTATTTTAGCTTGCTTATTTTGTCTACAACAGCCTATTTAATTTTTCTGTGGAATACATTTTTTGGAAGAAAAATCACACTGAGTCTGGACTGTATGCACATTTCGTTCCTGAGCCCTCCATCGGGGTTCTACTGCATAGATGTGTTTTGTATTCCTTGTTTCTTCCGATTATCGTTCTCTATATGTGTCCATCCCGCCTCCTTGCGTTCTCAATAGATGGTGCAAGTCAAAATGTCCAAATCGTCAGTAGACCCTCTGTCTGGTGTTGAAACCAGCTCTCAATCTCACTATTTTCAGGTAAGACTTGCATTTTAACATCACGGAGCATCGTCCATTCAAAATTGGTCAATAGCGTGCTACTTGTTGTTTTAAAGAAGGCGTCGGTTTGGCAGGGGATACTTTTTATTCCGACGCCTGCGAGAAAGCGCTTATACACCGAATCCGCAGATTGAAGGATTATATCGTGAATTGCCATCACACACGAAGCAGATGCAAATCTTTACCCTTTTTATCTACTTGATGATTTCTAAAAATATGCCTATAAGAATTGATTCTGTAATTATGATTTATTGTGCATTTAAATAGGATTTCACGTCAATCTCCGCATGATGATACAGTGTGTTAAAGGCTTTAACAGGCAGATCGTTATCATAATGAACCTGTAGCTAATATTTTTTCACACAGTTAAGATGCAGACCATGAGTTTGACTAACCTGTGGCCCAACCTGTGGTCTACACAGGCCTTCAGCCTAGCGACAGCTATATTTTTACTAGACCTATGGAATCTACACAGTTAAGGCCTATAGGCTGCACTTAATTATGGCCTATCAGACTACAGACACATTTCACCATCTTCTATCTATATCTATCTTAGTTTGTCTGTCTGTCTGTCTGTCATGTCTGTCTACCATAGGCCAATCTGTCTGTCTGTCTGTCTGTCTACCATAGGCCAATCTGTCTGTCTGTCTGTCTGTCTGTCTGTCTACCATAGGCCAATCTGTCTGTCTGTCTGTCTGTCTGTCTGTCTTTAGGCATATGTAATATCTCAATAAATGGCATCATTTTCTCAATCCCCTTCCTTGTTCATTGCAGCTGCCCAGGAAGTTGCCCAAGAGGAAGAGTCGCTTCAAACGTTCAGATGGCAGCACGTCCTCTGACACCACATCCAGCTTCATTAAACGGCAGGTGTGTTTTCTACACTAAGGTGTACTTGCATGCCACCATGCCCTGATGTCTCATCTGTCCCTGTCAAGTACGAATATGTTTATTTATTCAAATTGCAGTATCACCAGCAAAGGGCTCAATATACTGGTAATATATTTTACCAAAGCAACTCAAGTTCAATACAATATATTAAACAAATAATAAAACAAGGAAAATAAACAGAAATATGTTTAAGAAAGGATACAATTGTGATGTTTTCCACTCCCTGTCCTACTTTAGCGACATATACTAAACATTTACTTTCACAACTCCTACTTTTCTGTTGTGTGATGTGTAACATAGCTGGGGTAATATTTTGTACTTTAGGATAACCAATATTATTTGCTATTCTGCATTCACACTTGAGGCTGCTCAAGTGTCATTCTTGAAGTTTTTTCATTAAATGTAAAAAATTTTTGTCCACGAGAGGGCAGCACCAGCCTATATGTTTAATGTCAAATCCCAGCCAACCCAGTCTAGTTTTGTAATTCAAATAATATTTTCAGGTCATCCAAGCAGAGAGTCTTGGATGGAGATTATGTATTATTTAAGTAAATCTTTGACATTGAAACAGAGAAACAGGAATTTGCTTATACAGATAGCAAGATTTTTATTGTATTATTATATTTAAATTCGATCAACAACACATACTGTATTCTTTCATTGCAATATGCGTGCATATAATTAATTTTTCTGCAGTAGCTCAGATATTAAATTTTTTACGTGCAATCTACATTGCTACAAAATTAAGTTTGTCCCTTAGTAAAAAGTTGGTTGTGAAGAATCACAAGTCTGGAACCAGACAAATAGATATACACACAACAAAACACATATAACTGATTGGAAAGTACCAGATTACACACCAGTATGTTGAAGAGGGTATTTCAAAAGTCACGTATTCCCCGCCCAATACTTAGTGTTTGTGAGGTCTGAAATGTATTTTGTAACCAGGCAGACCAGAAAATTGGTCCTGCAAACAAATAACAAGTACAAAACATCTAGTCCTACATAGCTTGGACAAAGAAAGTCCATCCATCCATCCATCCATCCTCATCCGCTTATCCAGAGTCGGGTCGCGGGGGCAGCAGCTCCAGCAGGGGACC
>JAODTR010033601.1:0-11017 GCA_025399935.1 Amblyopsis rosae | reverse complement strand
ATGCAATTATGTATGGAATTATGCATGCACCATTTATTTCCCTATAAAAACATATACATGCTTGAACTTTCAAAAACACTTTCAGCAATTAAGCAGCAAACCTGTTGACTGTACCTGAGAAAAAGCACTGGAGACAGGTTCTTCCTGTACCCCAGCCACTATAGAGGACATGTCTACCCACAGGTCAATGTTCTTTTTGACCTCTCTCTCCTCTCGTACCTGCTTCACCAGTTCAAATGTCACCAATGAAATTATCTTTGTCTTCAGAGCTTCCACCACACTGTAAATCTAAAGGGAGGTGGACATGTGGAACATTAGCAAAAGCATTACAAGTTTAGCTCTAGCTAAATATGGCTAACACATAAACACTACTAACCAATCGAGCTACAGTGGACGTTACAGAACCTAAAGGACACGAAATCACGGACCCTCCTCTGTCAGGGAACACCAACACACATACTATATTGCCAAAGGTATTGGGACACCCATCCGAATAATTTAATTTAGGTGTTCCAATCACTTCCATGGCTACAGGTGTATTACATAGAGCACCTAGGTATGCAGACTGCTTCTACAACATTTGTGAAAGAATGGGTCGCTCTCAGGAGCTCACTGAATTCAAGCGTGGTACTGTGATAGGTTGCCACCTACGCTACAAGTCAATTTGTGAAATGTCCTCACTACTAAATATTCCACGGTCAACTGCTAGTGGTATTATAACACTGTGGAAGTGATTGGGAACAATAGAAACTTAGCCACGTAGGCCAAATAGAATCACAGAGCGGGGTCAGCGCATGCTGATACGCACAGTGCGCAGATGTCAGCAACTTTCTGCAGTCAATAGCTACAGACCTTCAAACATCATGTGGCCTTTGGATTAGCTCAAGAACTGTGCGTAGAGAGCTTCATGGAATGGGTTTGCACGGCCGAGGAGCTGCATCCAAGCCTTACATCACCAAGTGCAATGCAAAGCGTTGGATGCAGTGGTGTAACGCATGCCGCCACTGGACAGTGGAGATGTGTTCTCTGGAGTCACGAATCACACTTCTCTGTCTGGCAATCCGATGGACAAGTCTGGGTTTAGTGGTTGCCAGGAGAATGGTACTTGCCTGACTGCATTGTGCCAAGTGTAAAGTTTGGTGGAGGGGGGGGATTATGGTGTGGGGTTGTTATTCAGGAGTTTCGCTTGGCCCCTTAGTTCCAGTGAAAGGAACTGTTACTGCTTCATCATATACCAAGACATTTTGGACAATTTCATACTCCCAACTTTGTGGAAACAGTTTGGGGATGGCCCCTTCCTGTTCCAACATAACTGCGCACCAGTGCACAAAGCTAGGTCCATAAAGACATGGATGAGATAGTTTGATGTGGAGGAACTTGACTGGCCTGCACCGAGTCCTGACCTCCACCCGATAGAACACCTTTGGGATGAATTAGAGCTAAGACTGAGCCAGACCTTCTCGTCCAACATCTGTGCCTGACCTCACAAATGCGCTTCTAGAAGTATTGTCTAAAATTCCCATGAACATTCTCCTAAACCTTGTGGACAGCCTTCACAGGAGAGTTGAAGCTGTTATAGCTGCAAAGGGTGGGCCAACTCCGTATTAAACAATTCGGATTAAGAATGGGGTGACATTAACCTTCTTGTAAACGCAGGCGTCCCTAAACTTTCATTTTTAGTTTATATCTTCATCGAATGTAAGCCTGTATACATTTTGTTGATCAATGTACTGTGTATTTGTATTACAACTGCAACGAGTAGGCTACAGTAATGGTAGCCACATATCATTTTCGAGACTTGATCACTTTGTTATCGTACTTACTGTAATGAACAAATATAAATCTGTACCTCTGAAATGGATCGACTGGGCACATGCTTTTTCAAGAAAGCATAATCAATCTCCCCTGTGTCACCAACGACCTTTAAATGCTTCCTGAGTGCCATCAGCAGGTTTCTCTGTTCGTTGCGTTTCCATGTGCAAATGATTTTAGTATGGCGACGCTGTTTTTGATCCGTTTTTCTATTCAAATAGCGGTCTGGCACAGACCTGGCACGGGGGGGCGGCTTCATCACGCTCGAAAAAAAACGAAAATTATCACACTGTAATAATGACTAAACGTATCTTAAATGTTGCTCTAGATTAAACTGATTACACTGTCAGACACAGCTACACTACGACCAAACCACCCCGGATGCCGTAAAGTATATCCTTTGAGTGTCGTAAATATACCGCGTACATTGATACCGAATATGTTATAATGACAGAAAGATTGAGCATTATAATTATTTCAAATGAAGCAACCATTGAAACTTTGGCCTCTTAATAAATCCATGGGTCTCTTAAGTTGGCGTGTCACCAACTGCATTTTTCTGTGAATGCCATAGCAGAGATCGTAATATAATAAACAATAATTATAAAATCTTTGGTGGCCGTCTAGCAGAACTCAAAAAGATCCGCCTTCTTGACAGGAGAGGTATTTTGATTGACATGCAGACCATATATGCACCTCGATGACAAAGTCTGACGATGAACGTGAAGAATTTGACTGACTGTTTTCAGGTAGCCTGTTGGAACGGACTGCAGTTACTGTTAAAAATAAATTTAATAACTGAAATTAGTTAATAAAGCAATACGCCATGTATTTAGAGACAATCCCTACACCCAAATCATATCGACGTTGTCTGCATAGGGGATGAAAAGTCGCCCCCACTTGAAATTGAATGCGGAAGTGTTATTTGTTACTTGCATATTGTACACAAATTGTTTTTGTGACACATGTACACATTTACCATGTAAAATCTACTAAAGATACATTGATGTGTCTCTATGTTTCAAAAACTAACGCTGCGAGCAGGGTTCGAACCTGCGCGGGAAGATCCCATTGGATTTCAAGTCCAACGCCTTAACCACTCGGCCATCGCAGCTCCGTTCACAACTGATTTTTACTACAATTCATTCTTCCATATTTTACATCGCTTTATTCATATTTTATTTGTAATTTGTGCACAGTTCAGCGGTTGGGCATCATCTAAGTTTACTAAATAAAGTATACTTTAGAATTGCAATCAAAAAGTATACTTTATAGAGTTGCAAACAAAACGGCTAGACTTGATTACACAAAAATGGAAGACACAACTGCTACCGTACATCGTGTCTGGAACTCTACAGTTACCGTGCACGAGTTATGTTCACGTTCTCCTCACAGCAGTTTTCAGTCGTTTGAACATCCCTCATGTTCACAAAACAAGTTCAGTTAATTCAGTGAACAGGTATCGTCTCCATTTTAACAATATAATCTGGGCTTCAGTCGCCGTGTTCGCACCTATGGTTAGCACTTATGTGGAAGATTGTTCGTTGAAGTGTCCATCTATCCTCTCTTACAAGTTGCGAACCATTCAATTATTTGATGTTAGTGAGATGCAGCCTGGTTGCAACGGTAATATCAACACTTACAAAGTCCAATACTGCCCTCTTGTGGACTTTAGTCTGGCGCAACTGACTGGTGCGGTATGCAGTTATTTTACAATTAAGATTTATGACACCTTATGAAAGAAAATACCATAGAGAAATACGTCTTGACTTGGTTGTGTTTTTCAATTTGATGCGCGCTCCTGACTTGGTTGTGTTTTTCCTCTTTGCTGCGCGCTCCTGACTTAGTTGTGTTTGGTATGGTATTTCCTTGTCGGGCAGTAATTTGTCTTTTATAATTTTGTGTCTGCAGATTGTTTCCTATAACTGTTGAGAGAGATAAGAGATTCGCTGGAGAGAAATATTTGTTGTTATGTTTATTTCAAAACGTTAACACTCAATTTGTGTTTTTATTCTGGTGCATAAGACATGGCACTTCCGCATTTTGGGGTTTAGCATCAATCGAATGCGCATTCAACGCGCAGAGACCAGCGCAGAAGTATAACATGCTCACGAAGGCGTAGAATACACGTAGTTGCGAAGCATAAATGGACCTTAACTGGGATGTTATTTGAACGGAAAGTTTCAGACTTTCGCACAGCAACATTATAAGCAATTTTATGTTTTAATTCTGCAGTATTTCGCTGTTAAGCATGGTAATTAATCAATGCCTATTATTAAAATATTAACTGTGGTTTGCAATGGTTGCTCTGTCCCGATCTATTCTTTCCGCGTTCAGCAGTCCATCTGCATATAGAAGACCCAACGCGCAGTTTGCGCAAGTTACAAAAAAAAGGTGCGTGCCATGGCTCGCGACAGGGGCGCTGGACCAACGCGCCAGGCCGCACCGACAAAATTTGACGTAGTTCATGGGGGATTATGATTAAGTAAATTAATAGAAAGAAAAAAAAATAGTAAAGTTAAATGCGAGATTGCCAAATGTAGACATGTACAACTAATAACATTGATTGATGCATTGTCATATTGTGAGAAGTCAGTCAAACACAAAAAGCAATATAAGGCAAATGCTAAAGCTTGTTTATTTTCCATTGTCAGGTAAATTCAGGTTATAGTCAGGATAAACTGCCAGAATTTCATATAGCCTACAGTGTCTTAGTCATTACAACATGTAATTCAGTGCAGTAGCATATTCATATAAAACAAAATAAAAATCAATAAAATTAAATTGAATAAAGACAAATAAAACAAATAAAAATGCCTACAAGAAATGCACTGAGACTCAAACTGCTCCCCTGCACATAAATACTGCACAATATTTTAACCAATTTAAAGTCACGTTTTATACTGGCTCACACTCAAGTCAAACCTATAGCTGTCATTTTGACATTTATGCCCTTACTAAACCTTTATTTGCCTATTAAAACTATGCCTAACTGCCATAAACAAGGGGGTCACAGGCAGCTTCTCCATAGAACTGTGTTGCCCCCGACTCCCTGGGTCTTCATCTTCAACCAGTGAAGGAGAAGTGCAACAGGAGGCCATTTCCTGGCTCAAGAACAATGGTGTCCAGTTTGACTATGGCATCTACTTCCAGCTGTGGATTAGTGGACAGCTTCACCTTTGCCTCTTGGGGCAGCTCTAACCCTCCTAGAGGAGGAGAAGGAAGCATATTGATGGATTAACATGAACCAAAGAGCAGATGATCTGTGACAATCCATGACCGGTGAGTGGAAGACACCTACCCCGAGGTGAGAGCGTAAGAGAGGCCGGAGCCGAGCCCCAGTTGACGGCTGTCAGGAACCTGTCGCTCTGGTCCCACAGGCGGAGGAAGGAGAGGGCGGTGTTGGAGGAGGAGAGAGGGTGGTAGTCACCGTGGAGGAGGGAGCGCTCCTTGCTTCGCAGGTCACTGAGGGCCTTGAACCACTTATGACATGCCATGTGCTCAGCCTGCAGATAGTGGGACATGACACTTTACCAGATGATCCTCTATGCACAAGCCATTTACCCTGGTCATATTATATACACACACACACACATAAAATTTAAGATTTGTGAAGAAAATGCAGCAGTTATTAATAGCGCTTAAAATGTTGACGTAATGTCTGTAAATTACTATAGTAATACTTAGCTTTAATTACTCTAGCATGTATAATTCAGCTAACCGTTTTATACCTTTGTATTTGCAATGTAAGATGTCCTTGAGTGTTTAGGAGTCCCAAATAAAATGTATAATAATAATAATAATAATAATAATAATAATAATAATAATAATAATAATAATTATTATTATTATTAATAATAATAATAATAATTATTATTATTAGACACACAATTCTGAGATGATTATCATTGTTATACATCATGAGATCCTGTCCAATATCAGCCATAGAGACCTTTAAATCTATGGTTAAACCATGTTCAAGAGCGACTTGTAGGACCTGGCCCACCCGGGTCTAATGAGAACATCCATGATGCAGACTGACCATGCAAAATAGCCTGTGTGTCACATTGGGTGACGTCTTACCTGAGCAGTCTCATTTAAAGTGGTGCCTTCAGCAGGTTCCTTGTTCAAGTCCCAGTCCATCGTGGGAGCTGTAGAACCCTGTACAAAGACATTACAAGAAAAACATTACAAATGTAAAATGGCCTGAGGGAGTCCACAAAAAGTTACACCAAAAAACAATTGTTAATTTACACTGTTAAAACTATGCCACTCGATGGCAGCATAAGTAAGTAAGAATTATATTTATTGTAATTAGCATCTTTCACAGATAAAAATCAAAGTGCTTCACAATAAAAATTTTTAAAAAAACCAGACAATACAAAAAGGAAAAAAATAAAATAAAACATAATTAGACAGCCATAACATCCCTCGTCTAAATAAAAGCCTGTTTGAATAGCGGAGTATTGATTCCAAGAAACCATTTCGGGATAAAATGGCACATCCCAATAGAAATGGCTAAACAGTTTCACAATGTGTTAATAAACTGATAAGAACTAGTACAAATGATCTTTGATACATTCATTACCCACCTCTTTTTGAAGCCCTATCTCATCCCCATATGTAAACACAGGAGTCCCAGGCAGAGTGAACAGCAGCAGCTGGTACAGTCGGACCATGTCTGGAGTGCCTAGGCTTCTGGACAGCTGGTTGTTTGAGGAGGAACCGAGGCCCCAGGCCAAGCTAGTCTGGATGTTTGTGGAGAGGAGGCCGTCTATGGCCGCAGCACGCTCCCTGCCTGCACAGACAAGGCAGGGGAGGTTTCAGTCCACTCTTACAGGCCAGTAAAAGAGCTTTGTTCAGCAACACACCCGGGCCATTGGCATGTCAAAGGCTCACAAGACATTAAAAAGGCCAGTACCTCCATTGTACTCGCTGAGCAGGTCAGACAGAAGCAGGTCCACGCCGGACGTATTGAGCTGTTGAGAAACAGCTGCCGGCGGTAGCCCTTCCACAACTCCCATTAGGAGCCTAGAGAATAGGAAGGAACACAGACCATTATGGGCCTGGACATAAAAAGGGAAAGTCTGCATAATGCCTGTTCACTTCCAAAATATGTCTACTAATATTCACAGTCAGTGAAGAGGACATTATTGTAACCACAGTTACCTCTTCTTAGCATCATCAGTGCCGTTGGTCCGGATGGAAGTCTGAAAGCGTTCCCAAGCTGGAGCAGAGGAGATTGTATTGAGAGCAGAAACCTTGATACCGTCAACGCCCAAGCCAAACCAGTGGGACGCCGAAGCCTAGCAGAAACAAATAGAAACACTATAAGACACTAAAGCTCCCGATAGCATGACATGGGTTCAATTGTAGAAACTAAGACCAATAAATTGTGACTTTTGACCCCAGTCAAAACATGTAAATCACTGATACACAAAGGGACCAGATTACCACAGGTAAAGGGTAGGTTTTATTTGTTTTAAAATGTTATTTAAACTTTGTATAAATCTGTACAAGTTTCCTACTTGGAGTTTTTCCAGCACGCCTGACATATCCTTGCTGCTGAACCAGGGGTTACTTCCCCGGTAGTTAGGGGTCATATCCAGAACCACAGAGATACCTAGAGATAAACAACCGCAGAGACAGACTTCATTGTTCTGTAATGTTATCAGAATACATAGTGCAAATGGAAAGGCATCGGGGGATGCTCAAAATGTCTGACTTTGATTTGATCTTTTACCTTTCTTGTGGGCCTTTTGCAACAAGGAATCAAGCTCCTCCTGTCTTCCATTAACTGGGTCAATCACATCAAAGTCCAGGGTGCTGGGTTGGTCGGCCTGAACGGTGTGCACCGGGCCCACAACCAGACCTTTCACTTTCAGCTTGCTTATGTCGTCCAACTTGTCCTCAACTCCTGCAGAGTGGAGAGGTGGAGAAGGGTCAGTCTCAGATTAAAAGCAACAAAGAGTGGATGTGTGGAAGCACAGTAGTGGCTCAGTGGGGCCACAAAATGGGTTAGGGAAAGATATTTGAATTTCAGGGCAGGTTTTAGAAACTGAGATAGTAGAAGGGGGGTGATTGGAAGAACTCCAAAAACTGAAGTAGGAAATCCTTCATGTGCAAATAACAGTCACATGGCATTTTGTCTGGAGGTTAACACTTATGTATAGGGAAAAGGACGTGACAAAGAGTTTTCTTGCCTATTTGTCACTCCCATATCAGCCCAGTCAGCAGTTTTGGTATAGTCTTTCGACTGAGTGGCGACAACAATAAATGATTCATGTTTTATCAGGAGACAATTTGTGCTTGTTACAAAGACAAAGAAAATGGGTACGATGTCAAATAAACATTTTAAAATAGAAACCTAAGAAGCCACACATAGCACACCAGACAGTAGCAATATAAAAACCAATACACAAATGTTCTTAAATTACAAGACAAAGAACTGCATTTTTGTGAACCATACCTTTAAAGCCATCAGAATTGAAGGCCATCAGGTCAGAAATCTGATACAGGGGTCCTTCGTTCCACCAGTTCATCTCTGGGATGGGTTTACAGCGGGGGGCCTGGACAATGATCACTATGGCTCCTGCCAGCATGCCCACCCAACCCAGCCAAAACAACACCAGCAGCACCCAACGGGTTCGCACCCACCTTCATAAGGATTGAGATGAAGAGCCATTCATTGACACACTTTGGTCTCTTTGTTTCGGCCTATCCCAAAAAAGTCAATATTCCTGAGTGTATAACATCTTTTAATAGGAGAAGACTAGAATGACATTTTTGGAATTAATACATTATTCATAGTTTAGATATGTAGTGTTATTCCACCACAGTTACATATAAAAGTATTTAAAAATTCAATAACAACTTACCCTGGAGTTCCAGCCACCTTCATCAATTCTTCTTTTGACAGGCCGGTGAACTTAACTTCATCTTCAGGCAGCTTCAACTTGACGCTTCCATTCTTTTCACTGCCTGGTGTCAGTCCATCACCGGTCATGGGATGTTTCTCCGTGTCAAGCTCATTGAGCTCCACGTCCTTCATGTCAACCTCTGTGTCCCTGGTCATGCTTGCGTAGCTCTGCAGTGGCTGACTTTATAGACCTAGTGAATATAGAGAGAACGTTTAGAATGGCGTCAAGACGCAAAACGTTACGACACCTGCCACTGACAAAATTAACTACAACTACCGGTACATATTTGAATAGGGAATTAGTTTACTGCGCTCTTTTTTATGAAAACGTATGGCATATACTTTTATTTGTGTGTGTGCGTGCGCGTGTGTGTGTGTGTGTGTGTGTGTGTGTGTGTGTGGGGGGGGGCATTAAGTCCCATATTAATTAAGACACGCATGCGTATCATCATATGTCAAAAGACACGCATGCGTATCGTCATATGTCAAAAGAATAGGGCTCGCCAGAGGCCGGTAATGTAGCATGGTCGGTGCTAACAGATACACTGTGTGTTAATTAGTTTTCTACCTTGGCTTTACCGTACAGCGGCCTTTACGTGTATTTGAATAATAAACACAACGCAGCGTATAACAGAATACCTCACCGAAGAGCTCAATGTATTAAATACTATACCAAAAGAACTGTACCGGTCAGGTACGATCGTACGGTAGCCATGTGAACGAGCAACAGTAGGCTGACGCAACACTCGCGATATCCGTGATAAACCTGACAGAAGCAAATATTTACTGTAAAGTAGGCTCCAATCCATCTTAATTAAAAGCGCCAGTATTTAAGTAGTCGACAATCCAGAATGTAGTAAATCCACTAAATTAGTCCTACTGGCATTTTTCTGGCATTACAGTAAAACACTACTACCGGTACCGGTAGATTAGTTTTACCGTACAGTAAATATCTCAACGAAGCCGATAAACAAGTAGAAACGTACGGTACCTTGAAAGTCAATTAAAATCCAATCGATTGTAGGGGAGAAAAAACCCCCCCTGTCGCTGCTTCTCCTTTACAAAGTAGTAATGCGATTTCGAACGGAGAAAAACTCCATCCACCTTATGTTGGCCTTGGTTGCTCCGCCTACAAAGGAGGACCCAATGCTCTCTCTCCCTCCCCTTTCTCTCTCTCTTTTCTCAGAAGAGGCCGGCTACTACAGTATAAGGGTATGCAGCAGTTGCATAATGACACCGTGTGTGTGTGTGTGTGTGGGTTCTTATTATGCAACTATTAAACTATTCCATTCTAAGAGGTTATATTAAACCAGTATGCAATTGAATACATTTAAATAACTAAAAAGTAGGCTAATGCTTAGGTTACACCACTCTAGCAATGTCTGAAGTTCAAGAAGTCCAAGTTACAGTTGATAACATTTGGTATCTTCTGAGAATACCACTCTCATAGCTTCAACCTTTGGCCCAATAAGTGAATAGTAGGCTATGTAATAACTGCTATTAGGATATCATGTATACAGCATGAGGTGTGTGTTATTGTGGCTGGTGATTAGGTATTTTCTGCTCTATCCAATAATCATATTTAATCCATGATTGGATCAACCAATGGTGATCCAATTCATCAGTGATGAGACATAGACTATGCCTGGTTTAGAGGTCCGTAGTAAACAATTACGAATCATTTGAATGTGATGATAAAGTGAAGAAGCATATTGTTTTTTGTTTATTGTTGACATCCTACATAGGCATGCACTTAATGTACAACATTAAATAATTGCTTTGTCATACTTTAGTAGTAACAATTTAGTTTGTAATTGTATGCTAATAACATTTCAAACAAACAAAATCATCTCAGTTCCCATTTTGCTTTATGTGAGGAATTAGCCTTGAGTGCGTCAATACAGCAACCACAATCTCTCTTTTATAGACACACAGAGTGTTGCTGTTTTTAGCTGTGGCTGTTGATCACATGTGTTTGGTAATGCCAGGGTGAAACAGAGCTGTTGATCCCCCCGTCCTGTCTTTTTCCTAGAGTGTCTGTGCAAACATCGCCCTTGTACATAGTGTACAAGTGCTTTCAATTGGCAATGTCAGTCATATTCTGTACATGTTTTATAAAGGTGTTTCTTAAAGGTGGGGCAGGAATGCTGATTGATTGATTGCTCCTATTTGCACTTCCTTTAGGATTTAGGTTTTATCTTTGATTCTTCACTCAAATTTGACAAACAAATAAGTTATGTTGTCAAATGTAGCTTCTTTCATCTGAGAAATATTGCTAAGATTAAA
>JAODTR010033591.1:0-21248 GCA_025399935.1 Amblyopsis rosae | reverse complement strand
GTGTGTGTGTGTGTGTGTGTGTGTGTGTGTGTGTGTGTGTGTGTGTGTGTGTGTGTGTGTGTGTGTGTGTGTGTTTTGGCATGGCATAGTGCCGTCAAAACTTTTTAGAGAACAATTCATGTTGAGTCCCGCCCGGATGCTCATCTTCAATGGCGGTCTATGAGAGCATGTTCCATAGGAAAGCATTTCCCATGGGAAAACACATCTCAGCGTTTATTGGACAGTAGACTTTCTTTTTGTCCCTCCTTGAAGCTCAGCTTCTCTTGATTGATTCTTGGCAGATTTCTCAATGAGGGCGGACCCCGTAATAAACAGCTAATCATTGACAGAGAAACTTTCTGCTGCTACGTTCGTATACAGGAGTGCTCTATACAGCACCGAGACGGTGTTTGTATTACGTATACTTTTTTGCAGTCTATTTATAGTTCTCAGTTCATTTGGTAATTAGGCCTACTTTGCTCATGTTTTGTGATTCGAACTAGCATAATTTATCTGCTTTTCATGGCAGACACAATGTTCTGTCATCAGTGATTTAATTCAATAGCAACAATTTCAGCCATGTTGTAGCCTACATAGGCTATTTGAGCTTCCTCTGTTTCATAAAGGAACAGCCACTGGTGTGCGCGCACAGAACATTTGTTTTGGTCCAAAATGGCTGGTGCACGTTGTGTGATATCTAGTGGCAGAAATATAGAGGCATTTCAAGAACATGCTATGCGTTATGGTTGATGCATTGGAGCCAATACAATCGTGTGTCAGAGTATTAAATGCTTAGAATATGGAATGAAATGATAAGACCATAGTTATTGCTCATCAAAATAGCCCCATATCAGAAATTTGCCAAAATTAAGTTAACGTGGAAACCTCCTTTCAGGCAGCTCACAACATCGGCCTCGCAATGGACACCAACCAAGGTCTCGTAGTTCCTAATGTGAAGAACGTCCAGCTGCTCAGTGTGTTTGAAGTGGCCAAAGAGCTAAATCGCTTGCAGTCGTTGGGGACTGCCGGTCAGCTGGGAAACAATGACCTCACGGGAGGAACCTTCACGTTGTCAAACATCGGTTCTGTAAGTCCAACTCCCTGTTATTTTTGCTTTTGACTAAATCATCTTTACTAAAATCAGGGATGTTTTTCATTTGATTATGTATGATTGCTGAAGGAATAGAAATGTAGACTAAGATGACACATTTCTAGCCTCATGAGGCCACCCTGATTCGATAAACTTGCTGCGACTATCAGTTTGGAACCCCTCAATGCGAAACCGTTTGTCACCTGTGTGACAATCAGGCCAATCAGTAGATAGTTCAAGTTTTTCCCAAGATGATGTCATCAGTGTACACCATATACATTTTGGTTTCCACCGCGCTCTAGCACATTCTAAACATTCTGATTGGGCGAGATAAAGCTAGGTGGTCCAATCTGTATATAAGGAAGTTTGGCATTTATTACTGCCTCTATGAAATGCACCTTTGAATTGAGGGGTTCCAGACTGATATTTGTGGCAGTCAAACTGTTGCACGTGAGATCAGGATGGTATCATGCAGCTAGCTAATTTCGGCCAAGACTATTAACAACCAAGTACTGTACATTTACAGCACTTTAAGGTAAATGCAGCGATTGTAAACTAATGCACTTTATAAAATTCAGCAAACATCTCCCCACGCTCTGACTTTTCTATATGCGCACTGGAAAAATTTACCCAGCTCTGTTAAAGGCAGGGTCAAAGGCAAGATCTAATCAAAACAACATCCCTCCCACACCCACACCGCCCCACACATCTATATGCATTGTGAAGCAAAGTGTAGTACTACAGCTTTGTTGATGTGAGCAGTTTTTTCCACTTTACATTATGTTGCTGTTTACAGAGCCATGGCTGTGTAGAAGTGTCAGATTTATTTCAGCACGGACATAGAACGGTAAACTAGAGAAATTTGAGGAGATATTTGATGAATTTGACAAAAAGTGTATTAGCTTACGATTAGCTTGCAATAGCTGACTATACCTTTTTAATGGGAACACACACACATCACCATCTCAGCCTTGGCAATGCATGTCCGCTGTCCAATGGCGGGGGTTGAGCTTCTGAGGGAGCAGTCTAGGAAGAGGTGTTTTTGTTTTGGTCAAGTTCAGTTCAAGTTTTTCCTCCATCATCGCTGAGTATTAAAGTAAAACGATTAACATTAAAGATTGTAAGCTCTTAACACTTTTAGCTCATGTTTTTTTTTTACTTTTGACTGCATAAGGTATGTTATCTTCTCTTAAAAATAGAAATGTTGAAGCAATACATCTTGATCTGCAGGATTAAAAAATAATATATACTTTTTCTTTTTAATTATCAGATTGGAGGGACGTATGCTAAACCAGTGATTCTTCCTCCTGAGGTTGCGATTGGAGCACTGGGTAAAATCCAGGTGGGTTGAATACTTCTGTAATCCTCAACAGAAGGAATAGTAAGCTTCTAATCCTAATTGTTTTTAAGAATGTTTACCTACATTATGTAATCATGTTTGGTATAAATCTATATGTGTAGGCTGTTGATGAAAAGCTAATTATTTTAATTTCCAGAACAATTAAATTTTTTTAGAGATTTAGAAGGTGTATGTCCATCTGTAATGTAGAATTTCTCTCCAATGCATTTTTATTTTCCTTTTAGATCCTGCCCAGGTTTGATTCAAGAGGTGAGCTTTTTAAAGCACACATCATGAATGTCAGCTGGTCTGCAGATCACAGAATCATTGATGGGGCGACCATGTGTCGCTTCTCCAACCTGTGGTGCCAGTACCTGGAGAACCCTGCCAGCATGGTCTTAGATCTGAAATGAAGCAGTACTGTGAACACTAAATATCCATCTTCCGTTTCCTTCAAGGAAAGAGACTGTACTCTTAGGTTTATGTAGTGTCTACATATATTTATGTGAAGACACTACAACTTCTCAATAGCAATGATTCCCTGTCAACTTTCTTTGTGTGGCCTTAGGTTGTTGTCCTTTCCTTGTTGCCTTTATGTTTGAACACAAAACTGTACCCTCTGAGTAGAAGTTCCACAACTTGTGCTGAATAGGGTTTGGGCTTAAGCAGCCTAAGGTCATTCTGAGCAGTATCTCTTGCCTTTCAAAGTTACTCACATTTATTTGCGCCCTGAATTGCCCATATGGTTGGAACTAGTATGTTTTATCTTGAAACACATTCAACCTGAACTTTCTTCAACTGTTCAAAATGTAACAATATTGATTTGTTACATTTTAGGGTTTAGACTCAGTCTATCAGATCCTTTCAGACTGTTTGCACAAGGCGATGTAATTTTGTGTATTAAGTCAGGCTGCTTTTTTGAGAAATGGTTAAAGTGGTATTTAACTTTTGTTAAGCCATTAACTTTACTCGATAAGTGCTCACACATTAGTGAATTGATCACTGTAAATGTAAGCCAGCCACCAAATGTAGTATTAATCTGCCATTTGATACAATTGTTTCTCAAAAACTTAACTTGTATGTCTACAAGTTACTACAACTGCTGTTGTGTAATATTTAAGGTATATTTAAAGTTTTAAACCTAAATGTATCTTAATCAACATTGAAATAATTTGCTCCTGCGAATTGTATGCCATGTTAGAAGTATGTTTTAGAGAAACAAGGTGGAAATATTCATTTTATTTTATTTATTTAAAAAAAAACATCAGTGGGATAACATAATATAGATTGAGGGTTTGTATGAATGTAACAAGTTACATTCTGCGTCACCTATCCATGTTACATGAGAATATTCTGTCTTGCCAACAAGCATCTAATATCCCATTCAGTAATGTTCCCTTTCATGAAATTGCTAAGATGGTGATATGATTGTACATCATGAGTGCTAGTGCTGTTTTGGGATCTTTTAATGGGGGATAGTTACAACTTAATTCTTTCTAATAATTACAACTAAACAATAGCATAATGTAGAATTACTAGCTAGTATCTATGTATAACAGCATATGCTGACAGCAAAATATCTTATTTGGAAATTGTCTCCACTGGCTAATATGTCTACAGGCATTTTAGAAACAGCAGTACAGGCATGTATCTGCACGAAATCTGCCCAGACTTAAGCAACTTTCTAGCACACATTAGATAATTGTTTCTCATTTGTTAATTAAGTTAATTTAATACAAAATCACATGGTTTATGCCCACTCACAATAATCAACATGTATGTTACAGTTTTCCTGCTGTAATAATGCAATATTTTTTAATTAGAAAGATAATGGGTGAATATTAGTTTAAAATTTTGGGATGCAGTTTTATGTCTGGCAGCTCAGAGATCTGTATATATTTATTTCAGAGATATGTATACATTTCAGAGATCAGTCATCTTATACATATGTATCACAAAAATAGGTTTCAATAAAATGTTAAAACAAGTTGGCCCTGACTGTTATTTATTTATTTATTTACGGGTGGGCATGTCTTTCTCATCAGGACAATACTGACCAGTCAGTGTAATTACATACCTACTACCACACATGAGGAACCTTAAAAATGCTTCTCAAATGTAAGATGCAAAATCCAGTTATAATTTAGGAAATCTTTACTAGTTTTCTGACTATTGGCCTTCTGGATCCTTGGGTGGTATGTGCATAGAGACATCCACGTGACCAGGCTAAAATTAGTTCCCTAGGGGTCAGGTTGCAGTCAGCCAGGCAATTGAAAACCCAGATTTGCTATAGGGCAGTTATGTGTTAAAGTTATTTAACACATAATGTGTTGATTCAGGCAATTGAATTACAGGCTAGGCTACTCTATGTGAATTTGTGTTTATTAGATTGGTGAATTGGTAAATAGTAAACTAATATATGGAATGGACAATGTGTGGTCTTTACCAGCAGTCCTGACGTTTAGGCTACATTTTAAGGCGTCAAATCATCTGAATTAGTCGAGTACGGTAGGCTATGTCGCCATGATTGGTGTTGCAGTGTGCGCAGGTTCTGTAAGCTCGATTAAAGCTCTCTGGGAAAACAGGATAAAGAAAAATAAAAACGGGTTACATAAACTCAAATATTCCCAGGATAAAAGCACCATAGGTCGGTAAGTGGATATATTATAATTTATTCACAATAGTTCATAATGGTTCCACTCATCAAAAGTTTACACTAGCGTCAGCGTCAAAACGACAGACCAACATTAATTTCAAAGAGTGCCAGCGACTGACAATGGTGTTAACCCACATGTTCCGTTCAGATTGACTTTACAAGACTGGAAAAAAATATATAGGTCTATTTTTAAGACTTTAACGGCTGGCAATTTTCGAAAATGTCAGAAAATATGTAGCCTACACCGATCAGCCACCATTAAGACCACTGACATGTGAAGTGAATAACACTGATAAGCTCGTTATCTGGGCACCTGTCAGTGGCTGGGATATATTAGGCAGCAAGTTATTTATGTAAGGAGGATAATCTTTAAGTTTATACGGAACTTTACAGGAAGCCAATGTAGCTGAACTGAATAGGAGTGATGTGATCCGTTTACTTTGTTCATGAGGTTTCTGGCAGCAGAGTTCTACTTATTGGAGTCTATTGATGAGTTTGGTTGAGATGCCAGAGAGAAGAGTTGCAATAATCCAGACGTTTAGTGACAAATGTGTGGATGAGGGCATCGGTGCTTGAGTATGAGAGTGAGGGACGGAGTCTAGATATTTTGCGGAGGTGGAAGAAGGATGCCCGGGTGATGGTTTTGACGTGTGATGGGAAGAAGGCAAGCCGGCGGAGGTAGTGTGATGCTTTGGGAAATGTTCTGCTGGGGAACCTTGGGTCCTGGCATTCATGTGGATGTTACTTTAACACCTACCACATACCTAAGCATTGTTGCAGACCATGTATACCCTTTCATGGAAACTATTTTCCCTGATGGCATTTGCCTCTTTCAGCAGGATATTGCACCCTGCCACAAAGCAGAAATGGTTTGAGGAACACGAGTTCAAGATGCTGAATAGTATTTCTATCCACTGACACTACAACAAACATGACTGTTGTGACAAAATGACGATTGTAGCAAAATGGTCCATGACAATACAGTAGAAATCATCTTAAGTTAAAGCATAACAACACCTAGGCCATTAGCCTACATATGGCATTACATTGCATTAACATAACATTCCTTGATGGAGTGTCAGTAAAACAATATTCAATACACGATCTGACGATGGGGTGAATTTGATGGGACATCGACTCCTGGGATGATTGACAACTTTCTTGAATGCTTTCCACTTTTGAATAAACCTTCTCACTGTAGAATGATGGGCTTCAAACTGTTTGGAAATGGCCTTATACCCCTTCCCAGATTGATGGGCAGCAACAATTGCTTCTCTACGATTATTGCTGATGTCTTTCCTCCCTAGCATTGTGTTAACACACACCTGAAGGCTCCAGACCAGCAAACTGCTAAAACCTTGGTTTTTATAGAGGTGGCCACACTTGCTGAAAATCAATGAATCAAGGAATTTGATTAGCAGCATCTGTCTGCTACTTAGGATTTTAACTCCTATGGAATCAGTAAGGGTGTACTTATCTTTCATACATGGCATCTCCATTTTGGCTTTATGTTTATTAAATAAGTCATGACACGGTCTAATGTGTCATGTGTTGTTCATTTAAGTTTGTATTTACCAAATTTTTAGACCTGCTAAAGAACATATTATTGTTATTATGTCCTGATATGTAAAACCATATAATTCAAAGAGAGTGTATTTTCTTTTTCACGACTGTATGTGTAATTTTAAGAATTATACTGGATGTGAAATGAATTACACAGAAGCAGATTTGATATCTGTGACATAGCTGATACTGGTAGTATTGGACAGAACAATTTTATGGTATATTCTAAAATTAGCATACCATGTCTTTCAGCAAGGGAACATCTCCCATTTTTAGAGCTGTGTAATTTATTCTGGCTGGGCAATGGGAGCTTGACTGAGTGTGGGGTCAATTTATAAGGAATCACTCATAAGAGGATGAGCTTCCTCATACTAGGGGACCTCCATATGATCATACATTTTGGAACATCCTCATCACTTGTATTATTGTAAAACATTTATCCAGAACCATAGCAACAGAACAGAATATCTATTTCTAGTTAACATAGTCAAAACCAAAGCAAACTAATTATTACAAGGTTCTGTTTTCCCAATTTTTTTTGTTGCTAAACCACTTTGTTTCAAGCACCTCCCTGGGGTTGGCTTTGCATGTTGTTTGGGGCATCAACCAGTTTCTCAAAAGAACATTATCCACACACACAAATGCGATTTTCTTTAACCATGTGGCATCTTTTTCTGTTCTACTTTTGTTTTTATAGGCAAGCCATGCCTATAATCTTCTAGCCTACCCCTACTGAAGATTCAAGATCTGTAAAAATCTGATTTTGTCATTGATTAGAAAAAATCAAGAGCTTTAGAATAAGCTCTGTATAAAAAAATGTCGGCCTAAAATCAACATGAATACAATTATTTCATCAAAATAGGCTAATCATTTAGTCTACAAACATGATTTATATATATATATATATATATATATATATAGTTTTTCTAAACATGTTTTGGGATTTTCCTGTCCTAGATTGGCTGATGTTTGGGAAGATCGCATTATCTTGGCCAAGCTGAATGATAAAGTTGTAACAGAGGAAGGACGTGTCATTTTCAGAATTGAAAAAGAAGAATGGAAGGTATTCTACTGTCTTTAACAGCTTCAGCATGATTTGATGTAATAATCAAGGTAAATGAACTGCATTTATGCTATTAGGCCTAGCGCTTTTACAGTACCGGCCACACAGAGCTACAGAATATTCCTACCCACTGACACTACAACAAACATGACTATACATGTTGCAATACAGTAGAAATATTCTGCAGTTAAAGCATCACAACACCTAGGCCGTTACGGCATTGCATTAACATTCCTTGTAGTGTCAGTAAAACAATATTCCCCCATGCACCAGACTTTACCCCGGGTGTTAGTTCACCTCACCCAGGTCCAGGAGTGGCAGATCCACAGGGTTGGTCTGCAGAAGATACCACATTTCATCTCCAGCTTTGAGAATCTGGTTGTCCTTGACTTGTCCCGTAATGCCCTCACAGAACTTCCTAGCGAGATTGGTAAGTTTCCCTTAAAATACTCTGAACTGGTTATTGATTATACATTTAAAACAGACTCATTAGTCATGGGTTAAATTGTTTACATATATTTCTATATTCATAAAGAAATGTATTTATTCTTTAATTGTAATTTTGCATTTAATCTAATATTCTTTAAATTTTTACTACTGCCTTGTCAGGCAAGCTGAACAGATTGCGTGAGTTACTTGTCAGCTATAACAGAATAAAATACATTCCTGAAGAGTTGGCACAGTGTGAGAATCTGGAGAAACTGGAGCTGGCGATGAACCGAAATCTTTCTGATCTTCCCATAAAGGTGCACTTAGGACACAACATACACATCATATATTGAGAGGCCTCGAACAATGTATTAAACCGCTTAATCTACAGTATCAATTTGTTCTAACATATAGTCATAGTTCTTGCTACCTTGTTCTCAGCTTAGCAACCTGAGACAACTGAACCACCTGGATCTTTCCATGAACCAGTTTGTTGCCATCCCAGACAGCGTAGTCTGCATGCCAGCATTGAAGTGGCTTGATATGGGAGGCAACAGGCTGCAGAGTTTACCTGAAGAAATTCACAAGTCAGTAGCACAGCATAAACAGCACAATACTTTACTATACAGGATTGTATCTAGTCCATATACCTGATGGCATATGTACATCAATAATGCTCTGTTTTGTAATCAATTAAACCAACTGTTTAACTGGTAGAATGGAGAAGCTCCATACTCTGTGGTTACAAAGAAACGAGCTGGAGTCTCTGCCTGACAACATCTGTCGCATGGCCAATCTGGACACGCTGGTCCTCAGCAACAACAGACTACGAGACATCCCGCCACTCATGGAAGGAATGGCTGGCCTGAGGTCAGTGTGTTGCAGAGGACTAATGTCAAAAGACCTGCTGACCATGCTGTTCAGTGTACAAGACCTAGAGGTGTGACCACGTTTTGAATTTAGGATACAAACTACACATATACATTTAAACATTCAACCCAAAACATACTTTAAATCCATAAACCAAGTTTCAAGCAATTATTTTCATAAAGGGAGTCTAAATTAACTGTCAAGGTTTTCATTATGTATATAATTTTATTTTCTATAGTACACCATATATTAAGATTAGTATTCAGTTTTCCATTCAAATGTGATATTTTCTTCAAGATTTAGTTTAGAGTTAGTATTAGTGGTATTGTATTAAGAGCCAAAAGTATTGTAGGGTGCAGTATGCTATAGAGTACTGTAGTATACAGATATATCCACCAGGAGGAGCTCTAGGACAATTTTATGCATCATTTCATTTATGGGGGTGTGGTGAAGCCTGAGAACGTGTGCTATAACTACTCTTCTGATATAACTGTCTACATCTCCTTTTTTCCTTCTTACTGAGGTTAGTACAAGTACATACTTTATACCTGCCTCTAGGTAATTGTACTGAATCCCTACAGTAGCTTCATCAGCTTCTACAAATGTTTTAAACAAAAACCAAAAACCACCCCACAGGTTTGTGAATTTCCGGGACAACCCTCTAACATTTGACGTGGAACTGCAGACCAGCAAGGAGACAGATGAGGAGGAAGACACCAGGGAGTTATTTGGACGAGAGTTTATGCTCGCGTACATCCAAGAAGCACGCAAAAGAGCTTATGCTGTGCTCAACGTGCATTGTGTCAGTTGATGGCTGATTAATTTCAGGTCAGTGTTGCCTGCTATGGCATAATGCCAGCACAGGAGTAAGAACTTACTCCGGTAAGGATTCCTTAACATATCATGTCCTAAAATGGGCTTTCATATAGGTCTACACTCTGTGTGTGTGTGTGTGTGTGTGTGTGTGTGAGAGTGTGTGTGAGTGAGTGAGTGAGTGAGTGATGTGGTGTTTGTTACAGGACAGTCAGTTTAAAAATAAATAAATCCTGCTGGATTATATTTAATGATGCAAATATTACCATAGAAATAAGTCAACACAAACAAGTATATGGTTACAAAATTATTATTGAAATGAGATCAATTCAAATTCTAAATAACAGTGGTGATGAATGTGTCATATATGAAACAAATAAAACAAACCATCCCTGCTGCTAAGAGGCAGAAGGAATGGCAGTAAGTAGAACGTTTTCCAAAGTGACTTCTGTGCTTATGTAGTGCACCAGCTTGGCCTGGAAGCATTTGCCCTGCAGGAAGTGCACTCTGCCCTGGTCGATCAACAGCTTGCAGAGACGGCCGATATCTTCCCGCTCCTCTGCAGAAAGACCACTGAAAGAAAAGGACGTGAGCCGTGTACACAGTTGGAAGTGTTATGCGTTTCAGACCAAATAGAAACACTCCTTTGGAGTGAAATACACTGTTAAGAAACGGAGCACATTGTTGGTACCAAATTAAAACTCATGCATTTAGTTTAAACTGTAACAAACTGAATAGTAAATATTTAAATATCTTTAGTATCATTTTCCAAGTTTAATTTGAATCTCATGGCAATGATTAAATAATGATACCTATTGAAGGCATCTGTGTCTGTTTCATCTCCTGGCTGATGTTCTTCGTCTTCCTCTGCCTGATTGCTTTCATCTTGAGACGGACACTTCTCACCGGCTTGTTCTTCTTGGGGTGGAGACTGCTCATTGGCTTGCCGCTGGCTACATGTCGCCCAACTTGACATTCGTGTGTAGGCTGCAAACTCACGAGCCCCCAAACCTCTCTGATGGAAGAACTCCTTCCCTACGTAATGTCTCCACTCACAGCGATGGTGGCAGCATAGCGCAATAGTCAGTCCACACACACATATGTTCTTGCTCCCAGTCTCTGGTTTTGACTCTGTAGTGGGTGAATCTGTGTGTTTCAGACGTTTTCGCGGTGGCTCATTTGCCCCTTCTGAGCTTTTAAACAAACATCGAAGAGCGAGGTCTGCTCAATTTGACATGTGGAGAAAATAACACAAATTAGGTTTGAACATCTGGATTTTGTTGTATTAGTTTTAAAATAATTGTATAATTGAATTGAATAAAAGAAAAAGAATCATTTTCAGTCAGTGTCATTTTGCAATAAGGTTATGTTATTTGTTAACACAATAATATATTTCATTAATATTTAATAGGTGGTCAGGGTCCAGGGATGCTGGAGGAAGATTGTTGATATTTGAACTCGATCAAAACAAAAACACCTCTCCTTTCAATGGCATAGGCCAGAAGCTCTGCCCCCCAACATTGAACACACATTTGCCTAGTAGGTCATCTAGCTGCCACTCTTGTTGAGTGGTGCGGTCTGCACCACATTGTATGTGTTCATATTTACAGAGCCAAGGCTGTGTAGAAACATTGTCAGTGCGCACGCACGCACACACACAAAACAGATAGCTACTGAATATGTATTAGCTATTAGCTTAGCAATGCTGACTACACCTTTAAAAGAAATATCAATATGTATAATATAAAATGTGCTTCACACTTACCTGTGGCTGCTCCACATAAATGCTTCCCCACTCCAACTACTGGCATCTCCTTCTCTCGGAGAAGGGGAACTTTATCTGCAGATAATATTAAATTGAGCACAGCACACAATTGTCCCACAAATAATTGAAAGGTACACAACGAATGTAATGATGCACTATAGGGAAGGAATGCACGTACCACTAGCATTCCTACTTAAACATGCTCCCAACATGTTCCTACCAATCACATGCACACACTGCACACATCCTGAGACTAGCTAGCTACTATGGATTGTATGGCCAAGTAGGGAACACCTTTTTGCATATTATACTTGTTTTTATGCTCTCACTGTGTGCTGGTTTTCTTCAAATGTATTAAATTAATCTCAATCAGAAAGAATGACTACTCACTTAGATCAAGATGTTGAATGTCTACCTGGAGTCTCTCAAATCCAGCTACAGTCTGTTGGTGTTTTCCATCCACCTAGAAAAGGCAAGGCTTTCTTAATTGGTTGAATACCACTGATCTCAATGCAATCACCAGTAAAGTGACTGGGAGTAATGGGCATAGTAATGGGCATCCCTCAGGTTATCAATGGAAGCTTGCCTTAAAACGAGTACTTGATCGTTCCACCAAAAGGAAATGTGAGTCTTCCGAAGCCATATTGGCCTCATGGATCCAGTGAGACAGCTTGCCTCGCCCAGCTCCAAACTCAACAAAGCACCTGTTTGATCCCAGAAGGTTCAAAGCCTCCATATTTCCCAGAATGGATGCCTAGAGAGTTTTTGAAGTTTTAGAAGATGGAATACAAGCAGAAAGAAATTCTAAAAATCTAAATTTCAAAGAGTGTGTTTGTACCTGCTGCTTAAGGTGTTTGAAGGCCGATACCCCATTTTTGGGGTTTTGTAGCTCATGACAAAGAACAGGATGGTTTAATATACTCTGGTCAATCTTATGGTCAAGTCCTGTGAAATAACCACAACAAACTAAACTATTTCAAAACAAAAATAGTAAGAGATGATAATTTATATCCTAACCATATAAAAAGATTGACTTAAAATTGTATCTTGCTGTGCACTAGACTAACTGTCCAAATAAGACGTTATGTATGCATGAAGAGCTTAGACAGACAACATTCTATGTAGAGATATGAAGACCTGATTACCTCCAACAGCTGTCTTTAGCTTTTCTAAGAGTGTGTCCATCTCTGCCTTGCTGCGCTGGCACAATGCTACCTAGAGTATAGCAAATATACAAAAGCAGAAAAGATTAATTCCATTCAATATCAGACATGGTCTATGCTGGTTTATGACTCGTTGGGATATACAATCTTTTTGATATTCTTAAGTTATGTGATACCTATTCAGCCTTGATAAAGCAATGGTTTTATACATCGACAAATCATCCTTGCTCATGATAACTAAAATGTATAAGGAATTTACATTACTTAAACATAACAAATTACCTCTTCTTTGGGTATGTCTTCATCATCTGAGCCCCCATTAACATCTTCTAAATAGTATACCTGGAGTTAGAAAAACAAAACGTATTGGCTTTGGTGTTTTCAGTATAACGTCTTCATCATTGTAAAGTAAAAATAGAAGTTTAACATGATCAAATATACAGTGTTCCATCACTGAACCATCAAGAGAAACCTACAGGCTTTGGTTTCTCCCTGGAATTGCACTTCTTCAGGTGTTTAGAGAGCTTTTCTTCAAATACTGTGCTACAGTCGCCAGAAACAGGAAATACAATGGGCTACAGTAAGAATACAACATAGCAGAACAAAACTAAATCAACACATTAAATTAAATGACACCTTCCTACCTATATAGAAAATATGGTGCCTTAACATTTTTATACATATATTAAATGAACAGTGAACTGATACCACTGCGGACTCCTAAACACATTAACCACAAAATAATTCAACATGGGTTGTAGCCTATTCAGTGGTCTGTCCATTGACCATGGTCTTTAACTTTAACTAAATTTGCTGGTTGCTCCTGGGAGCTCCAAATCTCAAAGTCTTGAGATTTTTACAGACAAATTAATGCATTAAAATAATATTTATTTTGGCTATAAAATGTGAATATAAGGCATTGTTTTTTTGCTTTACTATGTATCATCAAGTTCAACTGAACAACATAAGATCCACAATTGAACATGATACTATGGAAACAACTAAATGGCTTACTGTTTTGGATCAAGTGGGCATGGAATTCTTCTTCTTGCGTTTCCTTCTTCCTAATACATGGAAAATGCAAGTTGAAACAGAACCCCATGAACTGATATATACAAGTGGTGATTAGATATTGTTTTGCGTTTTTACCGCTTACATGTTATCTTACCGCGTTTGCATGTTCTCCACAAAACACGTTTCCATTCCCAACTATCATTTTACATAAACGCTTTTTCCTCTCGATATAGAAGCCACATCTTCCAGGATCTGGAGTACTTACGCTGACCGACATGTTGAATGAAGGACAGGAAGTCAAACCAAATGGTTCAGATGCTGGTCTGCTGGAGCCTATGGGCGCAGCACCAGTAGCGTATAGGCTATACTCTCAGGATATTGTAAGATGTAGTGTCCTGCGACAACTGTATTGAATCAGAGCTTTTTTTCAGTCCACGTTTCGTTTTATATTAGCATTGTTTGGCTAATATGCAAATAGAGAAAACACGAAAAATAAATGGAATATTTTGTAAGCGGAACAAATTTGGCAAACGTTGTACTAGACGGATACTTATAGATGTCTGACATAGGTGAAAAGATGGCAGCGGCCATGGTACAAATGGCATGTTTGTACCGTGGGATGTTAGTGGTCAGAGCTACTGGCATTAGGCCACTCATCCCAGGTCTGGTTCCGTCTCACTTTAGAGCCTTTTCTTTGAAGAAAGAACCAGAGCTGGATGATAATCCGTTTTACAGTAAATATAAAGACAAGATCAATAAGATACGAAGGTATGCTACTGTTGTGCTAGCCTGTCAACTACAGTAACCACATAAACGATTCACATGTTTTCAGTGTGTTACTCAATTTAACATTTGTTGGATTGTTTGTTAGCATGTCAAGACTACCTTGGTCCTTAGAGCTAGGAGGTTTGCTGATGGTGTTATGTTCTTTCTGGTTTCCTACTAGTGCCAAACCTCAAGAGTGCAAGACAAGACTGAAGAAATGTCATGAAACGAAGAGAGATTCTCTGGGGAGCTCCAAACAAGCAGAATTTGTCAAACTCATGGAGCAGGAGGTATAGAAGACATCACTAAAGGAATATTAAAATATCAGGAAGGGCAGCAGAGTAAAGCAAAATTTGCTTTAAACAACCACAGGTCTAAAGCAAGTACACCAGGGACGGGCAGGAGGAGTGTTAGATGTAACTGTTAGGCAGTAATGGTTATTGTTCCTCTTTCATGCTGAGAATAAGATCTGAATGATGATTGATTGCAATCTTTATAGTGGGAGAAACGTGATAAGCTGGCTGCCGGTGGAACAGCTGGGGGATTCACTAAAGACAAGGTGACTGTTTCAACACCTTCATCACACCTCTTAGCTGTCCAGTCCTATAGCCTCCTCTAACATGTGTCCTGGTTTGGCTCAGACCCTGGGCTCCATCCTCAACATGGACATGATCTGTGACAAAACGAGCGAGGAGATATCTGAGGTAAGCCGGTCTTCCCTGCTGTTGATTGTAGGAGTTGTATAATTGTTTTACTAAGTGGTTGGCTATAGCAGGTGCCTCTCTAGTAATGTTGGAGGTGTATTTTTCTTTTTAAAGTATTTGCGTTGTATGCGTTGACATCTTTTGGTCCCTGCTTTGCTCTTCTAGCTCTGGATGAAATACTTCTCCACTAAGGACACAATTGGTGCTGTCATACCGGTGAGTTTCACTGGGCTGCTGAACAGTGGCACCAATACATACTTCTTTGTAATGAAGTATGTTGTGTGGCTAATGAATTGCCTTAATGTATAAAACACAATACACTCTACTTAATACATGATTAACACTTGACATGTGTATATGGTTTGGGTTCTTCCTCAGACACAGACCTTTAAATCCATGTTCAGCAGAGCCCGAGCAAACCCCATGGTAAGCGGCATTGCCTCCGCGTGTCTAGCTGTTACACAGGAGTTGGGATTATTGATGGTTGCTGACCAAAAATACTAACATGACTCAACTTTGCAGTTCCTGTTTGCTTTGCCCCAGAAGGAGGGTTATGAGTTTTTCCTGGGACAATGGGCCAGTTACGAGCTTCACTTTACCTCACTCATCAATGTACAGGTACCATATCTGCACAGTAATGCAAATGATATGACAGAATACACATTTATTTGTATTATTTAATGCAAATTAAGTATTTTATTTGACAACAAACAAGCCACTGCTGATGTAATAAACTAAATATAAATTAGATTAAGTGCTGGGACGATTAATCGACGTAACAGACGTCACCGGTTATGTAAATGCATCGATTTGCAAAAAGTACCGGCGACTTGGCAAAATGTACCTATAACTGTATACTCAAATCTGAATAAACAGTGCCATCAATGGACTATATAGGCAGCAATGTGCTGTGAACGTGCCCAGTCATCCTGAAACAAAAAGAAGAAGACGTATATATTATCTATATTATTGATAAATTAGTTAGCCAATTTATCGAAAAAATAATTGCTAGTTTAATCGCCAAAAAAATTACACATCTGTATCGGCAGGTGTAATTGAGGCAGTGTTAGATGTGGTTACTTGTCACAGAATTGTCCTCTGCAAGTTATTTAGTCTGGGGTGAATCTGAGCAGTCGCACACTGTCCAAACAGGAGTCAGGGAGTCAGGTTTGCCTGTACAGTCTTTTAATGCTTCTGCTGTCATGTGTTCTACTGTGCTGGTTATACAAGCATTGCTACTGCTAATCAGTCATGAGTGAAGGTCTCTCAATACAGTTAACCAGCCTTAGGTTAGGTTGTTATACCCATAGACATTATATAAAAATTCACCCCACGTACAGTTGTCATGAATGGTGGGATACTAGCTATAGAGAGACTCTCCTTTGCAGCCAGCCTCAAGTGGTCATTTGAGGAACTGCATGTTTTGGCATTTGCTATTTGGATTAATTTAGCACAGAAGGTTCCCTCTTGGTTGTAGTGAATACGTTATCCTCTTGTGGCAGTAGAGAAGTGTTGCCATAGTTTCCCTGTGTGTCGTTCAGACGCTGGGGGAGAATGCCCCAAGCCAGCTGATCCTTTACCACTACCCAGACCTGCAGGAAGACAAAGGCATTGTTCTCATGACTGCAGAGATGGACCCTAAGTTCATAGTAAGTCATATGTCATGATGTGTTTTGTGCATAATGGTTGGTTTTGAAAATGTACAGTATACCCATCTCTCTCCTCCATCCACCTCCCTCCAGACTGTGCATCAGGCCCAGTGCTTGGCCAATCAGGTGCAGTTTTTCTATGGGACACAGAAGCAAGAGACCTTGCGCTTGGTGGAGACCTTCAACCACCAGCCAGCAGAATTCAAACACATGGCTGTGATCGCAGAGCTGGAGCAGAGTGGGCTGGGGCCCACAGTGCAATCAGGGACTTTGTAAAAAGAATAGAGGAGGAAGAGACTGTATGGACTAGAGTGTGTGGCTACACCCATCAACCAGCCTCCTCTGCTGGTGATCTGTTTGGAGCAAGAATTCACTGGAATGTGTGCGTGCGTGCACGGGCGTGCATGCGTGTGTGTGTATCTATCATTCATATCATTTGGATTTATTTGAATGCTGTCTTTTTTTCTAAAACTATATTCAGAAAATTAAAAGTTGGTGTAGTTGATAAAACGCAATCTGAAATCAATCTTAAAAACTGGTGACACTCATCATTTCAGATTGTGGTGTAGAGCCTCTTCTACTGTATACTATTTAAATGTGTAAAAGCCCAGTTGAAGATTATGTGAATGGTGTTTGTGAATAATAAAGCACGCAGTGTTTTTTAAAATATTTGTTTTCATGCACACATAATGTATATTCTTAAACAGATAATTTCCTGACAGGCTTATTTGTAGATTTAAAAGGATACTTTAACTCTGGGTCTGAGTAAATCCCCCCCAAAAAACTTTTCAGTCCAGTCAGGGTTTATCATGGTATAGGTTAATACTCTTAATTAACGCAAAACGATTACACGAACCACTGCCACACATGAGTCATCTGCAGACGCAGTAGCCCTGTGCTCAAACTACAGATCTGTTTGCCAAACGGCTTCATTCAGCCTCTACACAGTAGTTATTTTTAGCCAAGGAGGTGGCGGTGCTGCAGACGCTTTTGCAAATATTCCCAGCCCTTCTCACTGAAAGCAGGATGTCAGACGGCGATGCTTAGGGCTGTGTACACTGCCGCCAAACCTATTGAAAGGTAGTTACCGGTGAAATTATATTAATTTGCCATCGTCGTCCGATTGGTTCAGTAGGCTAACAGAAGTAGACGGTTGTCGCATAAAGCCAAGAGGAGGAGGGGGCAGGTTCGACAGCGACTTGTCTTCATCAGGTGCATCAAGGGGAGAAACGAGTAACATCACACATCAAGGTAACGCCTTTCTAATAAATACCCGCTCATCGGCGTTGACGCAAAGTATCCTTATTTTATCTATTTTAGAGGCCCAATCCATCTGACAAGGCTAAATAATATTCTTACATCATACACCTGATGGGCCGGTGTTGTCTAATGAGAAAAACGTTATTTAACCCCTACCGTACATCAGATCTGTTGGACGAAAAAAATCCCTGCATGATTGAAATTAATTAAGAAAAAGCATGGTTCACACAATTTGAGCTTTTTTGTTGATATTTATTGCCCAACCCGAGCAAGAGACAGCTGTGAATTTGTTATAACCAAACCCTGCCGAGCCAAGTATGATCTACCATGCTGTTTGGTTATGCAGGCTGTGTAACATAGGCCAGCTATTATAACATTGTATACCGTAATCTATTTGTTTAGTACTTAGCCCTTACTGTGTCTGTGTGTGCGCTATGGATTTGCCACTGTAGGCTACACTTAGTCTATGGTATGGTATGAATAGGTGTACTAGGTGTAATAGGGTATGGCTATGTACCTATACTGTACTATGCGCAGGCATCTTAAACTGTGAGTATATTTAACACATGTATTCACATGTAAGCATGTAAGCCACACTTCTGCTTCAGAGTACATATTTGCAGTTATGCAGGCTTAATAGGCTAATTGACTTTATAGGCAATATCAACCAGAATAAGATGGTTTTGTGACTATAGATGGCGAAAGCAGACCAGCGTTTTGGCCAGCGGGACGGGTCAGACCAGAACTTTGACTATATGTTCAAACTGCTGATCATCGGGAACAGCAGTGTGGGGAAAACATCCTTCCTGTTCCGCTACGCAGACGACTCGTTCAGCAACTCATTCGTAAGCACAGTGGGCATTGACTTCAAGGTGAAGACAGTGTATCGTAACGACAAGAGGGTCAAGCTACAGATATGGGTGAGGATGGTTGGAATTAATTCCCTTTATGTCCGTGTGTTTGTTAATGTGGAATTTATTATATCAGTTTTCCAGTAGCCTACATTGCATTATACAATACTGTATAATGACAGTTGGTGTTTTTGCAAGTGTGATATTCATCCATGCTCTGTCTGGACCTGTGTCATATTTTACTTACTGTGGCCTGCATGCAATGTTAAGAGGAGTTACAGAGACAAAAGAAGCAGCTGGTCGTGAACTGTACATGAGCATCGGTATAGAATTAAATCCTGCGGTGCAGAACATTTTACTGTGTGTCTCATCCAGAAAAATTTTCTGCACAAGCTTTAAGGGCAAATATTACATGTCCCCTATCTTAATATTCAAGATCCCTGGAAGGATCTTAAAGCCAATGGCTGGACCTGTTTTGAAAATTATCCAACACGTCATTTAGCAAAAAAGTATTTGAAAACCATCTTGATGTATAGCCAGTCACATTTGACACCAGCTGTGCCGTCATCTTTGACCTATCCATGTCCTAACTGTTAAGTTAGTGCATGTCAAAAATGTGTTATGAACATTTTTAGAATGGAGGGAAGTGCATGGCACCTTTGTTCCACTACACTTCCATTATACTGGATGGTCTACTGGACTAGTTGGAGTGTTAGTTGGAGTGTATTCTCCTGTATACTTATGCTCTCATGTTTTCTCTCTTCCCTGTGAGTGAACAAGAACACCATTTTGTCTGTCTCTCTCCCCCTCTATCTCTCTCTCTCCCCCTCTCTCTCTCGCTCACTCTCTATCTCTCTCTCTCCCTCTGTCTCTCTCTCTCTCTCTCTCTATATATATATATATATATATATATATCTCTGTCCCTCTCTCCTGCTCTCTCTCTATCTCTCTATCTCTCTCTCTCTCCCCCCCCCCCCACTCTGAAGTACTCCAACCAACTAAATGCACACCGTTATAGACTGCAGACAGAAACTGAACAGGAAACAGTCCTGTTTCTTTCTCTCTCTCCATCACATAGAGAGATTCACACACACGCACTGCACACAGCATTAGCCATGCTGGTTGCCATGGCAGCAGTGCTTTGCACTCACTCGCTCTCCCTCACACTAACGTGATGTCACACACACGGAAATACGCCCAACCCGCACACGCACAGATACACACACGCTCAGTTGCAATTAGTGCTGCCTCGGGGTCCTCACAGTGATCACAGAAGCTAAAGGTGTGTGTGTGAGAGAGAGCGAGAGAGCTAGGGGGGTTTGCTGTTAGCAATAAAATAAGATCTCTTGACTGAGAGCTGACAGTGAGTAGAGCTGGGCTAGGTGCTGCATGAACACAATACGTGCATGTACACACATTCACATACCCATACACATACTGATACATAAATCACACATACACACGTGTCACTACACACGTGTGCGTGTGTGTGTTACATACACATTCTGTATGCTGATTATAGTCTCTCACACTTTCTCAAACATGCCAATACTGACTACATACAGTATGTGCTGTGTGTATGTACGCACATACACACATGGAGGTCTATGCACTCACTCAATCAACATTTGACATCAGAACACATCACAGTACTGGCTGTACCATCCTCCTTCCTGCCTTTGGGTCATGTACAGTAATAGTAGTACATGGTAATGATGTCTAAGAGTCACCTTTACACATTCATATTCTAATTTATTCATATTCTACACAGCTGCTTTATATGGGTCCTTGATAATAATACCTTGGTAGACAATTCAGGAATCGACCTAATCTGGCTCCATGCACACCGTGTATAAGAAACATTAAGATCCTTGTGACAATATGTGGATACAGTATGCATGTACTGTATGTATAGCAAGTGTACACATTAGAAGTGCCTACAGCTTTCAGCTGCTAACTGTAAATATGGTGGCTTTGCTGGTGGGTTTCTAGTGTTGAATAGTGGACTAGTCTCCCTGTGTGGGTGGATGTGTGTGCGCGTGGATGTGTGTGCGTGGATGTGTGCGCGTGGATGTGTGTGCGTGGATGTGTGTGTGCGTGGATGTGTGTGCGTGGATGTGTGCGCGTGGATGTGTGTGCGCGTGGATGTGTGTGCGTGTGGATGTGTGTGCGTGGATGTGTGTGTGCGTGGATGTGTGTGCGTGGATGTGTGTGCGCGTGGATGTGTGCGCGTGGATGTGTGTGCGCGTGGATGTGTGCGCGTGGATGTGTGGGT
>JAODTR010033581.1:0-21250 GCA_025399935.1 Amblyopsis rosae | reverse complement strand
CGCAGCCTTTGCGGTTAGAAAATTGCGTTTTATAATATCGCGGTTATATCGCAAATGCAATTAATCGTTCAGCCCTAATGAATATATATATATATATGTGGTGTTCTTCGGCATGCCGCAACAGCACAACCTCGCGTGTGATATTGCTTTTAAACAACACTTATACAAGCTCCATTTATTTCGACAATGTCGAACATCGTTTTATTTAATATATTTGGCTGAGCTAACATGGGACTGAATTGTTTTTTTTGCAGGTCTGTGTGTGTGGTTAATAAGCCCCCCCCCCTTCCAAAAGTGGAAGTGCCACACGTATACACCTCTTGCTCCACTCTATTCTCTGTAATATGTGTACTTGGGTCCCATTAGCCATTGTGTATCAGAATGATGAAAGTATAAAATGTCTTCCAAAATAGAAACATTTGAGTGAAGTACAGATACAGTACATGATCCAATCCATGATACAATCGTAACAAATGAATTTGTTGAATTACGTGTAGGCCGACTTCTGTGTCCTCCACCGATGGCCTGTTTGCTGTTACTGCCATGGGCCAGTGTTGTATCACTGTTGAAAAGTGTAAATAGACATTTGGTCAAATCGGATAGTATTAATTAGTCAGATATTTAAATTATAGGAGTAATGTTTTCTGGAGAACATTTATTTTTATTTATATATCCTATGTCTCAAGGATAGATTTTTCATAGTTGTATTGTATCTATTCATCATTATTGACATGCACGATGGAGAACATGGATAGCTTAGTCAAGGTTTCATGAGAAAGGCATGGTAGTGCATATGAAAAGAATTGTAGTTCCTTAAACTTCCTTAAACTAGTTCCTTATACAGCTTCAGAAAAACGCTGTAATTTACTCATCACACAAAGCTTCTCATACATGTATAAACAGCTGTTATCATGATAGCCATGCTAAGCAGGAACAAAGGAGCTAAGCTCCCATTAGAGCAGTTTTCATGTGCCAGGTTTTGGTGAATGAGAGTGGTCTTTGCCTCATGCAGCCTGTTGTCCTGGCCTGTGTGAAGCTGGGCACGGCGCGATAAGCCCTTCACTAACTGGACACCTGTCCCTGTCCATAGTGATCCTCCGCCAAGCTGATTAGCATGAGTAAATCAAAGACTCTCAAGTGACAGCCAGGATGACTTTGCTGAGCTGGGGATCCGAGATATGAACCTAATTTGTAGTTACAGTTTGCCGCCTTTTAGAAACTTTGTTTGGCTATGCCAAAATTTAGGGCTTTTCCGCATGCTGTTCAAGCACATCCTTAAAGCACCGCTCCTTGGAGTTGATCTTCACTTGATACACTGCCCTCGTATTACATCATCCTCTCCCATTGACGAGGAGTCGCCTCCGAGGAACTAAATGACTACCTCTATCGATCTTGGCAGGAGACAGGAAGTGGGCAGTGTTTTATGGATTTCTTGTCAGCTGTTAGCACTGGAAGCTAGCACAGTAGCATTGCTTGCAGGGGAACGATCAGTGCTGTGATAATTTGAGATCCCTGTGGTCAGAAGCACCTGCCCTTGGCCTAGTCTCACTATCAAGGCTTCTGGGCCAAGGCTCCTGTCACAGGTCTTCTTCATTGGAGGTCACTCTGAAGCACATTAGCCGAAAAATGCTTTATGCATACACTTTGTAAACATATGGCTTATAAAGATGGTTACATTATCAATGTATAATGTAAATATAAATAGATGGAGACAGATAGCTCTATTTCAGCATCTCAGCCCCAAAATGCCCCATTGACTGTAATTGTTACTGAATGTTTATTTGATCACTATTTAGAAATTATTTAAAAAAAATATATACTTTATATGAGCACAATGTCTGAAATATTTGTTTAGTAATTAGACAGCTTGTTTAAGCAAATAATTCCAGAAATGCTACGTTAATATATTTGTGAATATTTATACTGTATAATCAACTATTATATATGACAGATGAGAATAGTAAATGTCTTGCATGGTAAAGAATCAACATAGTTTATAACCACCACATGTATATAAAAGCTTGTTTGTGTCAAGGCAACATTTGAGTGCATATTCAAATGAGATTTTACATTACCTATATGTGAGGCGTAACAGCCTCATAGTGTCACAGAAAATCACAGAAAAATCTCTCCTGTTGAATAAAATATTCTATTCAGTTTCATTTGCACAATAGGCATTCAAATCCATAAACAGGGTGGTTCAAGGTGAGTCATCCAGTGGCATTATGCTCCATGCCGCGACAAAAATAAACCAAGATTTGTCCCGGTCTGTGTGATAGCACAGCTTTGCATATCAAAGCAATAAGAAGTGTAGCTTACATGCTAATGTAATTTCATGTGGAGCATCTTCTGATTAAACACAACCACAGCTCTGTGTCAGGTCAGATTGAGAGAGACCTAATAGTCACAATGTTAAGCACCAATAGGAGAGAGGGAAAGAGGCTCTGTCAATATTAACAATATAGAAAACATTCAAAATGCATAGTATGATGATTTATGTGTATGGGCAGACAGTATGGTTACTTCTCCTGTCTACACACACACACACACACACACACACACACACACACACACTATATCTTGGACAGGCGGCACTCAGACAGGAGAGTAAACATTCATCCCCTGTCTCCAGTCCTCCGGGCCCTGACTGCCTGACTGCCTGACTGACTGACTGACTGACTGATAACAGAGACCAGGCTTCAGAGAGAAAGGTATAAACATAGACAGACATATACAGTAAATATGTCTGTGGTTCATGGGATGAATACATAGACATACATAGTGTAATGGTCTGTCTGTCCTGTGTTCCCTGTCTTTCCATAAATATCCTATGTTACCTGTGTGTTTCCGGCCTGTTCTGTTACTCCCTGCCCCGTGTTTCCCAGCCTCGTTAGCTACGCCTGTTTTTTATTTTATCGCATGCGTTTCAGATGCTAATAGACTTAATAAGCTGATTCGCAAGGCCAGTGACATTGTGGGTGTGAAGCTGGATTCTCTGGCGAGGGTGTTGGATAGGAAAATGCTAGCAAAGCTACATGTCATTTTGGACGATGGTTTCCACCCAATCCATGATATGCTGGTCAAACATAGGAGTACCTTCAGTGACAGATTAATTCTACCAAAATGCTCTACAGAACGCCACAGAAAGTCATTCCTGCCTGGGGCCATCACAGTTTTTAACTCCTCAATCATCACTGTCTCAAACAAGGCATCACATTCACTAACTGCTAACTAGATATATGGCATAATATAAATTGTTTTAAATACCCTGGTTGACCTGTAGGAGGCCGTTGTTGGGATGGAGTTCCGCCACATCGTTGGTATTGTAGTATTATTTAATACTACATATTATGCCGCTTTTTAATATTTTAATACTGTAATATAATGGAAATATGCATTATTTATTTTATCTATTTATGGTAAATTATCCTGCGATATTTATTTATATATTATTTATATTTTATATTTAGGAATTGTATCGTTAATTATCGTAGTTTGTTCTATTATGTTTTGACACACAAGATGAGTAATTGTGACAAATAATTTCCCCTAGGGGATTAATAAATTATTTCTGATTCTGATCTGATTTCACCTGCCTGTCGTTCTCATGGTCCAGTTCTCTGTCTTCTTTGGCCTGTGTATTTAAGCATTTGTGTTTTCTCTACTCCTTTGTCTGTATTTGTCAACTGTACTGCTTGTTTCCTGTGTTCCTGCCCTGTAATGTTTTAATTGAACATGGTTGTCAAGTGCTGGTCGTGCATTTGGGTCTACTCCACCACTGCCGAGCATGCTGTGCGTGTTGAAAAACAATTTCTACTCCTACACAGCCCTGACTCCGTATATATAGGAACACAAAATGTGGTGAACACCACTCACAACAACAATGCCCTTGGCTTTGCAATGTGTTTCAATGGTTGTAGCTTCTGAGGGAGTTTGTTTTGATTTGAGCTTGAAGTTAACAAGCCCTTTGTCATTAGCTGGGTTTACATCAACACTTTTTTGATTGACCGTTTCGGGTTACCTGTTTGTCACCTAATCGGGTCTGGTGTTTACTTATCAGTTGATGTTAAACATGCATGCATTATCTAGCATAATGTAACATGTCCTGCTAGCAAATGGTAAAGCCGGCTAGCTTCTAGTTGTAGGTATGTTGGAGAGTGAGGCTATTTGTGTGACTCGTGGAGAAATTTAGCCTACGGCTCCAGATGTAATCACCGTACTTGCTCCCATTCACTTAATTGTGCGGGCCGCAGCTGATTTGTCCAGACTTTGTACCGTTCTTATAAATACATTAATTGTACAGTGGCTGTACAGAATAGTTTACCAGCCTCACAGAAAATGTAAGTCGGGGCATGTGCATGAGACGCAACCAGGACGTAATTGGGTTTAACCGTTTACATGGTAGAATTATTATTTGAATCAGGTCATGGAATGGGTTAAGCTACCTCTCTACTTTGGAATTAAATTTCAATCGGGTTGGGCATTTCTCTTCTGATCGTGGTGTTTATATTGAACATTTTCTTTCGGGCTGGGCTTTTAACCCGATTGCAATGGGAATAATATGGTCCATGTAAACGCAGCCACTGACGGCCTTTAATTGCCGATAATTGCCATTATCGTTGCAGTGGTGATGTGCATCACTAGGTGAGGCCAGGTTGACAGGTCATGTGTTAGGTGTTAGCATAGATGAGAGGGAAAGCAGTGAAATTAGATGGGATGTGATGAGATTTGATTATAGGAAGGTACTTGGCATTAAAGGTATAGTCAGCTATTGTAAGCTATATGTAAGATAATACACTTACTGTCAAATTCAACAAATATCTCTTTGCATTTTGCTATCTTACCCTTCTCTGTCCATTGAAAGAAATATCTTATACTTCTACACAGCTCTGACTTCATAAATAGTGACATAACAGAGTGGTGAACACCGCTCGTATCAACAAAGCCTTAGAATTACCCTTTGCTTCACAATGCATTTCCATGTGTGAGGCGCCGTCGTGGAGAAGCACGGAGCAATACTGTTTTGATTTGAGGTCAAGAAAGCAAGAATTACTGACCCTGCCTTTTATAAAAAAAAAACGGCAAATGTACGTATGATGATATGATGTTTATTTTAGAAATATGTTTTTGTATAAATTTGGAAAATAGAAAAGTTTGTGGGGTAAACAATCTTTGTCTTTTCTACAGCTGCCAAGGATAAAATAACAAAGAAAGATGACAAGAGTCCTTTCAAACCTGACATTTTAGGTAAGGATATATAACTATTTTAGAGAGTAAACTATCTTTAATTATTTTCTCCAACGTGTTGTGATTTATTAATGTAACACAGATTAAATAGCCCAAAAAGTCCATGACAATAAATGGAAAAATATGTGGTCACATAACACTAACACACAAACATTGTCTAATTACTATCTACATTAGTATTCACTATATATTTTATACAGCGAATCTCTATAAAACCACACATCTCAGAAGTGAAAGAGTTTTAGGAGTTGGAACAGGAGATGAAAGCATATCCTGCGTGTTTTAATACTCTTTGCCATTGTCTGCATTGATAATGCCAACTAAACCTCTCTGGGGAAATCTCTTCTCCGAAGCTGGCAGACTTTGAATCGATGCTCTCATTTCTCTGGCTGATGCCTTCATTTTGCATTTTATGTCTCTGGACAATTATCACTGACAATTTTATCCAGGGCAAGTCATAATGACTTCACAAATATAACATGGCATTAAATACCTATGCTGTGGACAAGCAGGTCACCATCAGTGAAGTGGATAGCTAAAGATACTATTTAAATTGTAAATACATATAATTCTATTATACTTTGATTTTTTTAAGTTATTTAAGTTCTTACAAGGCTGTGGATTGAAAAATATCAACCGCTTTTTGGGCTCTAAGATATTATAGCAGCTGTCCAAGATGAATAGAATAATGGTTAATGCTGGAAAGTGAAAAGAGAAATTGCTACTAACACAGGCTTAGCTAACAGGTCAAATCAACAGGTTAAATGATGGATATTTTGAACATTCTGGTTGTTATTCAAAATGTCACTCCCTGTTACTGTTCTTAAAATGTAGTTGTTCTTTGCTACAGGATATACTGCAACAAGCATTCAGTATAATAGCAATTTAAATAGCATCAAGCATACAGTACCGTATATAACCTAGAGCATGACATAATATAGTGTGGTAATCGTAAAGTAAGTAGTACTATTGCAGTCAAACTATTTCTCACCCTTGACAGAGACCAAAGGTCTGGACAATGGGGATGGATTCTACGCTGGGATGTCTATCCCCTGTGCTGACAGCTACTCTGGCTTCTGTGTCCACGGAAAGTGTGAAATCAAGTACAACACAGCCACCTGCAGGTCTGTCTTTCCTGTCCTCACTGCAGGGGGCAGCAGAGGCTTCATGTTGCTCTGTTGACTCTAGAATAGATATTGCATCAAACAATGCATTCTAACTCCACACTTTTAGAGAGTTGGGAGAAGGAAAGAGCATTTAGTTGGATGTAGTGCCCCAGCTAATTTATGATTTAACACTCCAAACAAATAGCCCACAATAATTAAGTTTATTGAGCGTGAAATGGGAATGCATTGTATTATTATTAGCTAGTATACCTGTAAATAACTCTAAAAGACAACTTACTGCATGTTAAGCCTTGAATGAATTAGTGCATATGCTTTATGGTCTGCATTTATATAGTCAGGTGTCTCCCTGCAAGGAGACACCTGACTGCCGGGAGCAGTTAGGGTTAGGTATCGTGCTCAAGGACGTCTCGACACTTGGTGAGGAGTTAGCGGGGTTTGAACCAGCGAGTTCTTGATCACCTACCGCCCTGCTCTACCACTGCGCCACTTGCCACCTGTCACAGTTGAGTGGGGGTGGCAGAAACCAAATGCAGGTTGGATATATAACAATGTTGATTTTAATCAAAAACAATACAAAAACCACTCACCAGTACAGGAAACAATAACCGACAAAGACAGGGAGAAACAGAGGGCTACATATACTATAGCTAATTAGGGGAATGGGCACCAGGTGTGTTTAATGACAAGACGCAGACGGTCCAAGATGAGTAAATGAGTGAAGGGAAACCCCAGGAAGCATGGCAGGGCCATCAACCCCTGACAGTACTCCCGCCCAAAGCCCTGGCTACCAGACGGCCCCACCCAACCCAAGGGAGGGAGGGGAGGGAAAGCCAACCCCTCCCCCACCAGCTACGATCGGCCGAAGGGGGAGGAGTCCCCGGAACCTCCTGAGGGGGTGGAGCCGCCGGAACCTCCAGAGGGGGCGGAGCCGACTCTGGAGGCGGGGCCGAGTCCGACTTCTCGGGCTCCAGCCAGTCCACGGGCACCGGGGGCAAAGGCCAGACCTCGGGCTCCCTGGCAGCAGACCGTACCGGCAGCTCCTTCCCAGGGCTGACAAGGAGCGTCTGCTGCTGTGCAGGTGGGCCCACCTTGCGCCTAGGTGCTGGCACCGGACGCTGCTGCTCCACCTCACGACTGGCAGGGGGCGCCGGCTGCTGCACAGGGGGGCACACCCTGCGCCTAGGTGCTGGCACGAGGCGCAGGGGTGTTGTTACAGGCCCCGGCTCTGAGAGCAACCCCAGTCCTGTGCTCAGAGACCCCCCCTCGGGGTGCGCTGAGGCCGCCCCTGGACACCCCCTTAGCCCCCCCAAAAGATTATCCTGAGGAGGCCTCAGGGGCAGAGCTGGACCAGGTGTGGAGGCAGGCTGCGGACTCTGTGGTGGGGAGCCTTGTTCCCCGAGTAGAACTCCTCGTCAGAGTCGTCGAAGAAGTCAGAGAGGGGGTCGGAGAACCAGTCTACGTCGCTCACGTACACCCCTCAGCGGGGCCGACTCTAGGGAAGGCGGGCCCGACTCTGGGTGGAGAGGCAGAGGCGGGGCCGACTCTGGGAAGAGAGGCAGAGGCGGGACCCAGTCCTTGGGCTCCAGCCAGTCCACGGGCTCCGGGGGCAGAGACCTTTCCTCGGGCTCCAGCCAGTCCGGGGGCGGAGGCCTTTTGCATGGCCTAACACCACCCGTCATCATTTACTGCATCAATAGAGAATTTAATTTCATGGTTGGGTTATGTCACATTCATGAACCTTCTATTAGACAGGACATGTCATTCTTGATGCATTATAGCATATCATGTCTTGGCACTACAATGTGGAAATGTGCCTGTAATATTAGGCTGGTGGTGTGTGTGACACAGGTGTGATGCAGGCTACAAGGGCCCACAGTGTGAGGAACCCCAGGACTTCAACATCCTGTACGTGGTGCCCAGTGGACAGAAGCTTCACTACGTCCTCATAGCTGCCATCATCGGAGCAGTGCAGATTGCCACTATCGTTGCAGTGGTGATGTGCATCACTAGGTGAGGCCAGGTTGACAGGTCATGTGTTAGGTGTTAGCAGAGATGAGAGGGAAAGCAGTGATATTAGATGGGATGTGATGAGATTTGATTATAGGAAGGTACTTGGCATTAAAGGTATAGTCAGCTATTGCAAGCTAAATGTAAGATAATACACTTTTTGTCAAATTCAACAAATATCTCCTTGCATTTTGCTAGTTTACCATTCTCTGTGCGTGTTGAAACAATTATACGATGCTTCTACACAGCCCTGGCTCCGTAAATAGTAACATGACAAAGTGGCGAACACTGCTCGTATCAACAAAGCCGTAATACTACGCTTTGCTTTACAATGCATTTCTATGTGTGAGGCGCCGCCACGGAGGAGCGCGGAGCGATATTGTTTTGATTTGAGTTTTGAGTTAGCAAGAATGACTGACCCTGCCTTTAAGTGTGAAGAAATAAATTATGATGCTATTAGATTCAACAAAAGACGAAGAGAGGAAGAAGGGAAGATATAATATAATCAAGATTAGTTCAGATGTGTTTTTTTTCTAAAATGTCTCTCACTCTTGCTCTTTCCAGGAAGTGCCCTAAAAACAACAGGGGTCGTCGACAAAAACAAAACCTTGGACACTTTTCAGCGGACACTAACTCCAGGATGGTATAGCTGCATTTGTAATAGTTTTTTTTCTTATGGCCTGGGGATACACATTTTTTTAACGTAATGTGCTGTATTATTCTTTCCTGGGAAGACATAGCAAACGAAGAATGAGAGTATTTATTTCCAGGGCCTTATTTCCTTCTTTTTTTTCCCAGCTGGAGCTACAACTCGTCATATTGCATTCTCAAGAGATTTTTTTTTTTTTGAGAAACAATTGACAGACTGGGTAAAAGGAATCAACCCAAACTAAACTTGTCACTTTAACATATTTGTCTCTTTTGTCCTAACAAATTAATTGCTCCTGTTTGGATACAGTATGTTGAATGATATGCCAGTATGGTAAATTTGGCTAGCTGGTTATCCCACAAAATGATGAAGGGAAATACTTGTAAATGCCCATCTGGAATGTGATATTGAATGGAAATGATGCTATCTATTGCCTGCCCCATTTTGTGCTCTGTTTTTACTAATCATTTTCAGCTAATTGCCAAATGCAGTTATTATCCTTGTTTTGAGGGGGTATTAAGTGGGTCAGCGATTGAGATAGTTTACATGTAATACTTTACGAGATTAACGTAATTCCATGTGAAGAACTCACTGTGTTTTAACAAGATAATAATTTATTCAGATTTTATTTTACAATATATTTTACATTAACGTCAATACTACAAGGATGTTTGTTTGTTTTATCGCTCCTGTATAATCGCATGACTTGTGAAATGTGTGTACCGTGGTGTAGTTTTACCATTTAAAGAGAAGCTGGTGTCTTAGAGGCTCCTGCACCTCTGAGCTGCCAAGGTGTGATTATTACAGCACATTACCGCAGGGGTCCGGCTGGAGTTCCTGTCGGATGGCAGAGATGTGAAGGGGACAGCAAGGGATTTAGGTGGTGGTGGGGGGAAAAGGAATGTGTAATTTTTAAAGACGAGTCTCCTGTCACTCCTCGACCTCATCCATGGGTGATTTCAATGTACCTGCTGAAAACCTCTTTGCTTTGATGAGGGACCGACTTAACATACACTCTTATGCTTTTGTGGCGGCCTTTCTCCGTCTTGATCTTTAAGTTGGGTTTTGGTCCTTGGTCTGTGTTGGAAGCCTGACATGTGATACATTGGGGGGAAGGATTGCACATTGAGGTTTAACTGATCCTTTTCATGTAAGTAAAATGTATTGATATTGAGATTGCTTTAAACGGGACTCATTGAAGTAAAAAATGTTAGTGTTTAGTTTTACATTACATCTCCTAAACTAGATAAAGATTGCAACATAGACCACAGAAGTGCAGTGCATATAGCATGGATATACACAGACATGTGTACAGTATATTTGTGCTGAAACAGTTCCCATTTTAATCATAGAACAAACCAGCCTTGTAAAACCACAAACCAACACAATGAAATGCCGAATTGAAGTCATCTAATAATAAAATAACCTATATTGTAAAAACAAAATAGCAGTTGTCTAACTTGGAAATGTAGGTTGGTACCCCTGGTAGCTTTAATTTGCTTATCCTGAGCACAGCTGACGTCAAAGCAAGAAAAACATAGCAGACAGACATAATCCACCTTCAAGCATATATAGTGTCTGTTTACTTATCATCTAAATATGCAACATGTTTGCATTATCATGCTTTTGGTATCCCTCAATGAGGACATTTACTGCAGGTGACTTGTATTGAATGCAGCATAAATCAACAATGTTATTAAGACAACTGATGGGAATAAGCATGCACTGTAGCCTACATCAATAGCACGTGGTTCCTGGTTATGTTTGTTTATTCGTCAGTTTAAAGATTAGTTTTCTGTGCGCATCGGTGGCAGAGGAACTGAGACGTCAGAGAGCAGATGGTGTGAGAAGAAGGTTCATCTTGGCTGGGGTCTTTCTGTAATGTCTTAGTCTGTGTCCATCTGTCCGTAGGTCAAAAACTGTCCCCAACGCAGCGTGTACCTGTTTGTCAATGGCCACTCCAGCGGTGCCTCTACATGTGACTAGAATGTGTTTGACATGTTGTTAATATTCTGCATGTAGGACTTTGAGAGGCTATATTGGTCTCTGCTGAAATAAAAGGACATGTTTTTTTAATGTACAGCCAGGTGCTTATGTGTTATTATAGTGTTACTCACTTCATTACACGTTTATCCTTGTGAATGTACTGCATGTCATGAGAAGAAACTGGCAATATACTGTGTGTGTATATATATCCATCCCTCCATCCATTTTCTCCCGCTTATCCGGAGTCGGGTCGCGGGGGCAGCAGCTTCAGCAAGGGACCCCAAACTTCCCTTCCCCGAGCCACATCAACAAGCTCTGACTGGGGGATCCCGAGACGTTCCCAGGCCAGTGTGGAGATATAATCTCTCAACCTGGTCCTGGGTATATATATATATATATTTAAATAGTATATTTTGTGTGTGTGTGTGTTATACACACTGCATGCATACACACTGCATGCATTTGTTGTGACAATTTATTTAAAGAATGTAACAGAGGAAACCGTGTATATTTGCTAAAGTGAAGGATTTTTAAATGAAGGTTCCAATAATGTAGCAGCATGGGACCATTCATCCATCCAGCAGGTCTTGTCATTGCTTCTCATCCAACAGGGAAGAAGCACGCAATACAGAGACTTCATTCCTTAATCATGTGTCTTGATCCCCACTTACTGCATACTCTCCCACCATGAGCTCTGCTCTACTGCCTGCCTTTATTCCCCTGGTGATGCAGGTTTTACTAATGGCAAATATCTACTGTTGCTCCTTTGTCTGAAACGGCATCCAGGTCACTGCCATCTGATTGTAACGTAAGCGCTACACCGTCCTGAATGCAGCCTCAGTCTCACCAAAGTGTGTATATAGGCCTATTACAGTACACAACCAGGTAGATGTGTGTGTGTCTAAATACTTAACTCTGTGTTTGCATGTATGTCAGTGTATGAGGTGTTTTTGTGTCGTTTTGTATGGAGTGCAACTCCACTTGTGTGTGTGTGTGTGTATAAGAACAGTGATGTATTAGACGACCTACGTTCTGCGCACCATGTGACACCATGTGACCAGCCACAGGAGACGTCTACTCCAACAGGAAACAATGAGGCCCAGCTCTCCTACTGCTGCTAACAAGAGTCATGCAGTGCATGCTGGGTAGAATAAACAGCCTGACAGATGCACACAGAGAGGACTCACCCTCTATCACAGTCTGTCACAGCAGCATTAGATACAAGCCCCTTATTTACAAACCAAGGGCATGCTGGGAAATGAACACATCCAGAGATCTACACAATATAATTACATTTATTCTTCTTTTTTGGAATTGAAAGTGCCTACATTTTGACAATACTGGGAGTCCCACTGCTGCTGAGAGGGAGTTTAGTGGTGAATAAACCAGAGCCCATCATCTGCAGGCTCCACCCACCTCCAATGCCCCTACCTCTGCCTGTCAGCCACATGGGAGGGGCTTAATCATTGATTGGCACTCAATTAAAAAGGGTTCTTCTTCTTTGCATGAAAGCACTCATACATTTCCACCTGCTTTGCCTGGGTAATTATAGACGGGCCAGGGGGTTGATGGGGTGGATCTACGAGAACCGATGCAGCTGCTAGTTTCAGTCGAAACACTTGGCAGTAAGGTTCAAACTGCAACAGTACAGATACCACTAGTTCTGTATGTTAAATCCCACCATATCAAGTTATTTAAATAATCAAACATACTGCATAGAGTATTGGCATCAAATTGTCTGTTACTGAAACTGTGTCTCATTAGCTTTGTTATTGTACTGAAGCAAGCATTTTTCAGCGTATACTTGTTTTATGAGAAGCAAATGAATACCAAATGTCAATGGATATTCATTTGAGTGTACTCTGAGGAGGGGAAGTGCATGGCCTTGACCTCTGACCCTTTGAAGCAATGTATATTGATTGTCTTTTTTCACACAGAGATGGGGCTAACACCACATAATGTAAACTAACAATGCCATAATAATGTATACAATGTCTATGACACTGCATAACAATAATGTAATATGTAATATCATCACATTCAATTGTATAAAATATGATATTGTAATGACATACTGCAAGATACGAGCCAGCATTTATTTATTTGAAAGTATAAAAGTATTCAGTATATATACACAGCACAATATGAACTTTAAGATTTATCACTAGGCAGCCAGCATCTGAAATGTATGTTACATTCTTATCTGTATCTATAGTTACTATCTACCCAGCTGTCTGAAAGAGAGGAAGGGAAATATATCCACTATTGCTTACACACTGTGGTCAATAGAGGGTCTGTGATCTCACTGTCAGTCAATGTGTGGGCTTTGCCACCCAGGGGAACGTAATGAGAGCCGTTCGACAGTGTTAAATCCCCCGTCCAACAACTGGAGTTGGTTAATCGGAGCAGACAACTGTGACTTCTCCTCTCCATCTGGCCTCAGAGGCTTGTGAGGGCCTCTTTAGAGGCTGATGATGGTGTACAGCACACATGCAACGGCCTGCAGGGACATACAGTATGTGCAACACTTACGCTGTGGGCTCTATGAATCAACCAAGCTCAGGAGGGAGTTTCCATCATTTCTGCATCATCCCAAAATGTCCCGGTGTCACCTTACATAGAGAGGTATTTATAGATGTGCGTGTGCTTCAGTATCGTCGTCACACCCCTTTCCAATCCATGGCCTAACCCCCCGCCCCACCCCATGCAAACAAGCCTGTGAATCCAGGAGCACCTCAAAGCAGTAGGTGGGGTCTGTTCTCTCTCCTGCCCCAGGCTTGAGGTTGGCTCAGAGAGGTGTGTCAGCTGCCAAGCCGAATGACTCCTTAACCTTGAGTTGATCACGCATGCAGCCTCACCTTCTACGGCACACCAGCAGCTCCCGCAGGAAGAGGTTCGCGCGGCCGCTAGCACCATGGACCAGCACAAGCAGCGCACGGCGGATGTGCAGGAGAAGCTGGAGATAGTGGGCGTGGAGGATGAGGCGGGCAACCCCATCAGCGCGCTCACCATCCTGTCCCTGCTGGAGCGCGTGGCCGGCATCATCGACAACGTGCAGTCCTGCCAACAGCGCATGGAGGAGAGGCAGCTACAGCTGGAAGACAACATCAAGATAGTCCAGGGAGACGTGCTGAAGCTGACCAGCGACCACACCACCACCAGCGGTACCGTGGACAAGCTCCTGCAGAAGACCCGCAAGGTCAGCGCCAACGTCAAGGAGGTGCGCTCGCGGGTGGAGAAGCAGAATGTCAGGGTCAAGAAGGTGGAGAGCACACAGGATGAGCTGCTCACGCGCAACAAGTTCCGTGTAGTCATCTATCAGGTACAGTAGTAACGGTTCACATCTCCTTCAAATGTGGGCTCCTATGTAAGAAACTCAACAAAAGCTAATATGAGAATATTACAGAACATTTTAGAAACATGACTTAACATTATTATAGTATTCTGTACTTTACGTACTGTAAAGTACAGAATACTATAATAATATCAATCATGTTACACACTGCAACAAAACGGACTTATTCCAATTGTGTTCATGTACTGTAACATACTAAACAAACAAGCACAGATGAGAACATCTAATACTTGATATTTGTGATTAACAGTTACATAGCATACATAATTGCCTATAGTGAACCTGTGAGACAGAATGAGTTACATCAGTGAATGTAGAGGGAAAGGCATGGCAACCCCACCATGAATTCTCTGATTTACAGACCCAGCCAGTCTGACGTTTGTGAGGAACTGGAGCATGGAAATCCTCAGGCGATTTATACAGTCTCTGCCAAGGAGACATATTAACTCAACTCTGACTGAATCCATTAATGCACTGGATTCATTCAGAGAACTGGGTTCTGTGAGCGCAACACAAAAGGGCCCTCCACAATGAATACAATTTACTGAAACCATTCTCACTCTTTTGAGAGACACTTTCATCCAAGATGAAAATGACTTCAGACAAGTCAGCTGAAATACTTATAAACAATAGTTTAATTGGTCATCTAAAAACAAACATCCTCACATTACTGAAGGTCTGCACTTCTGAAGAGATACAAGAATAGCCTTTTAAGAAGGACATGGAATCCCCAACCCTTCTTTGCTTGTAAATTAGAATCTCAATATCTCAATATCAATAGAGCGAACAGATTCACTCTTGCTAACTGATGATTTCTTATAAGATATTTAATGAACCCCCGGAAATAGTTAGTGTTTGAAAAATAAAAACAGAATTTAATACTCCTATCAAGGTATAGAGTTGATTGGAAATATGTCTTTGTTTAAGATATCTGTAGGTTTTTATAATTTTTATATAATTTTTACATTGTCAATTTGATGTAGGAAGTTAGTAACAATGCAAATAAAATCTGTGCTCTATTAAATATTTTATGCATCCTGCACCTAAATATATAAAAAAATTTATTCCATATCCATAATTAGATTTTGAATAGGCATAAAATAGTCTAGGCTGAATCAATAATGGTTTTCTCTTATTCGTCTTAACTTCACCTCAAGACCTTCCACTAAAGCAAGTGGCAGCTATCGTATAGTCACATTTACTGTACATGTAACCAATACATATTAAACCTTTTTTCCCTTTGTGTGGAACTGTAAATAATGTCATGTGTATAGCAGCTCTATAATAGCAACAGGATCACTATGCACTCTGTAGCAACTGTGACCTATTCTGGGTGTCAGTGCATGCTTTCCAACTGCCAATGGGGACACACAATAAACTGCTGTCAAACAAAATCAGGCTTTCAGAGGCCAATACAAAGAGATGGGGACCTGTCCGTCACCCTTACCAACCCCTAGGCCTGTCCTCTGCTTCCACTGTACTTGTGATGTCATCAACTGTGAGGAAGTGAGCCGTTTGGGAGATTTGAGGTCATTGAGTTCGACACAGAATAGGTTACAATAAATTAGATTAGATAAGAGTGTGTAAATTGTGTTTTTGTAGCATCATAGATTGGGATGTAGGAAAAGATGCAATGTTATACAACAATACAAAATAGAAACTAATATATCATTCATTAAGTAATATTTACCATTTTAGATGCATACATAAATGTACATATGTCACAATAACAGCTCATTAATGTGTGTAAGATATAAACTGGGCAATGAATCCTATTTGAGTTCAGGAGTCCCATGGAGCATCTAAACAGATCTGTGTCCCGCTCGTCATCTTGCTACTGTCAGGGTAGGGTTTCAGCATGAATGATCTGTGCTTAGTTATTCTGAGGGCCTGCTAGGGCTCTGCTAGGCTGGCATACATAGCCTTATATAGTGTGTCTATGGGTGATAGAGCAGGCATAGCTGTACCCACCATGCCTCTGACCTGGGCTATGCAGCAAAGTGTTTGTTAGGGACGGGTATGGCCAGTGCTGAGGGGGCTGACACAATATGAGACATGGCCCTGGGGACCGCACAGTAATAGGAACAAGATAAATGGTTACTTAACTATAGGGCCTCGCTTGACACAGATATTGGTCAAGACCTACTGTAGGACACTAAAGCACAACGTTTCATTTAGATTTTAGCAGTTTATTTTGTTTTAACTCAGGATATTTCTATATGTCTCTATTGTAATTATTAATCAGGGAACAGAATCTTTCATTCTGCCAGTGGCAAAGCCTTGTGCCACACAGGGAAGTAAAGCTGTAGCCCTGACAGGCCTGGTGTTTAATGGGACAGCTGACAGTGTGTCATCTGCAGGCCTGCAGGTTAGCTCTGCCAGCCAGCCGCTACACCGAGAAGCTGCAGGAGCAATTACACAATGCCACTCCAGTCACAAGAAACATCACAGCTGCAATGTGGCTCATTTCTAAGCCTGCATTCAAGGTTAGAACAGTCCTTTTTGGATGGGACTTTATTTCCCACAAACCTGGAAAATTATTTTGAAACCAGATAGCATTTAGAAAACTGCCATCAATGTGAATAAAAAACTGTTCTTAAAATGTTTTCTTGTTAAGAAACAATGATCACTACTGTTATCTTAGCAAAATATGAATTAGGATTAATATTGCATGAGAGACTATGCATGAAAGTCCCAATCTGGTAGCAATACTTTAATTTCGTATAAAAGATATGTTATAAATTAATCAAATTATTATGTATGCAATGAGTACTACTACATCTTAAGAACGTATTACAGCTAATTCTATTTCATGGTCTGCTTACTGATTGAGGTAATGAAATAATGATTCAGACCACTGCCCTGCATAAAGAATGCCTTTCCATTCCTACTTCTTATGCGACAGAAAATGCACAGCAAATAGCAAAGATGCAAGCTCCATTCATAACTGTTTGCATTTGAGATAATTGCAGTTTTGATCATCATCGATAAGGTTTACAATTTTATTATGATTCAATAATCACATAGTCCTAAAGCCTAAAAGGAAATGTAGCTTTCTCCCTAAATAGCTTTTGAAAGTTGCTCCAAAAAGCTGCTTGTTGTGCCTACTGTATAAAATGTACAGACACTGTGGACTGTAACATTGACTATAAAGTGGAGTTTAATGTAAAATGCCTCAATGTTTAGGGTTTATGCAAACCTGACCCTTATACTCCTAACTTGAGGTTACTTATAATGTCCTATTCTCACTACAATGTTTATTGTTAGCCTGACTGCTTACAAACAGATGTTGGCCAGTCCAAATTAAGGTTATTAATAACCTTGACCCACTTTCCCTGCTGTTGTAATTACAGTTTTATGTCATTCATACCGTGCGGATATGTTCTGATCATTGTGCCTTGATTAATGAGGATGGTGGTTGCTGGTGGCAGGATCCTAATAAGAATTAATTGGCTCTCATGTCCAAAGTCACCTGTAGGGCACAGCAGGAGGTGAGTGCTCACAAACTGATTCCCCTTTCAGAGCCTGTCTTGTTGTTTGGCTGAGTGGAGAGTTTCTGCTCCATTTCCTGTTAGATTATACAGCTCAACATGCTGTGTCTCACGGTCTGAGCCAGCTGGGTCATTGCTGCTCTTTGTGAAGAACATTTTGAGTAGAACTTTATTGCTTAGTCAGCGGTGTTATCATTTTTCTAGGTTGGTTGAATGGGATTAGCTATTGTAGAGGAGGGAGCGTCAGGTAACAGCTTTAGGAGATTCAGGTGTCACTCTATCAAGACCTCATGCATCCTATCTGGACAGCTGCTGTCTCACTTTCCACTACGCTGGTGTAAAAAAGGCACAACCTGATCCCCATGCGTCCCACATCACACATGGATCTGGGACACATCTAGAAAGCTGCACCAGAATATTTGGATCATTAGTACTCAGACACAGAGGTCTGGACTTTCCCTCCAAAGAGGTCACATGTTGCTTTGAATGGTTTACTAGATTATTACATTGTTTATTTATTTATAACAGTGTTTAATGTTTCTTTCATTATATTAAATAAATAACTAAATAATTTTTTGCTGAGATTATAGTCTTGGAACCGTATTTGCTTTAGTGTTCGCACAGCCACCCTGGATGGCAGACCAATCAGAGACCAGTGGGGTTGGCTAATAAAAAATAAAAAATAAAATAATAATAATAATAATAATAATAATAACAATGAACTTTATTTATTTAAACTAAATAATTTTATTGATAGAGTATGACAGAAGAAATGTTGTTTGTCAGACAGTTAATAACCTTTAGCAATGAGTGTCTATAATTACTATAATTAATTAGTTTATTGAGCCCTTGCAATCACCATGAATAGATCTGACTAGATCTGCTTTCCAACCTACAGTATCTCAATGCAAAACCCTGATAGTTCTGCCTTTGGTAGCATACAGTTGTTATTGCATTGTTGAACTGTCCACACAGGTGCATGTTTGTTAGTTAGGTGGTAAGCCAATGAGGAGCAGAGAGGCAACAACGTTTGTAGAATGCTGCTTTGAGAGCCACAATCTTTCTCTATTTCTCCAGGGGGACACTCAGGTCCCGTCTGTGGCCGTCACCAAATCTCCCAAGGGCTCTGGTTTGGAGGGACTTCAGATCGAGCCGGATTCATACGATGCCCCTGCAGACCTCTCCTCGGACGAGGAGTACCTGTCCATCGAAGAGGCGGAGTCCTCGCGTGCCGCACGCCTCAAGAAGTCTGTGCTGAAGGGCACAGAGAGCCTGAAGGCAGCCTTCTCTAAGGAGAACATGGCCAAGACCAAGGGCAACCTGGGCACCAGGTTCCACAGCCTGGGTGACAAGGTGGTGCCGCCCGAGAGGCGCGAGAAGATGCAGCAGGCGGGCGAGCGTCTGAAGCAGTCGGGCGAGCGTCTGAAGGAGAATATGGCCAAGAAGGCTCCAACCAAGGAGTCCTTCCGCATCAAGCTGAAGAAGGAGCGCACTGTGGCAGAGGGCCAGGAGGGCCAGGAGAACCAAGAGATCCAGGAGGACACTCAGGAGGAGCCTGCAAAGTGCGAGAAGAACCCTGAGGCTGCCTACACTCAGGTCATCTCGGAAACCAAGAGGAAGGGGCCTGTGGAGGAGGCTGGTGCCACCCGGATAATAGAGGATGACAGGAAGGAACATGATTATGTCAGGAAGTAGGCGGGGAAAGGAAAGGGGGTGGAGGGGGCGTGGCTTCAACATAGACCTGAAGAGGAGCCGACAAGTTGAAGAGGGAAGGTCTGCGATTGGCCAACGATGTCATGGGACCTTTCTGTGTAATTGCACATGTTCATATGACCTGGGTTATACTGGCCTGGGTCACCAACAAGTGAACTGGAAATAAATTTACTGTATTTTAGGGTGAGGATATTGAACTATCAAACATTAGCTAAAGCAAAATAGTAGTTTTTTACACAACATAACAGGAATGCACCATCTAGGGATTTTGAGAAAATATATTTCTTGACACTGGTAAATTCTTTTTATTAATTGATTTGTAACAAAATACTGAGATGTGGGAATTGAAACCAGTTGTGTTGTTACAGTAATTCAAAGTCTGAGTCCAACAGATTTGGATTGAATTTTACTAGAAGGCTAGATAAATTCCCTGAAGGCAATTGGTAGTTAAAACCTTCACAGAGACCGTGTTGTGTAAGTCTGTGTGTAGTAAAATGTGTAGATCTGAATGTAAAATGTTGTTGTACATATAGACAACCAGAAAGATTACATTTGGTGAGCCCAGGCCTCAGCTGGTGTCTGAGTAGTCATGAGAAGAAAAAAGCAGCATTATTATTTAGGATAAAAAGGATTTGACATCAGACTGGTTTCTGTACGCTAATCAGATCCAGTTGTTAAGCACTGGGGAAGAATGGGGGCATATGTTTAAAATGCTTAGGCCCTAAATTAGATGGGCATGATTAAGCACAACTACATGTGTGGAACTGTAATACACACACATGCTTTGTAGCATTGCAATCCCTCATAGAAAGCAATAAGTGGTTCAAGTAAGTCATTATGTGAAGTTTCAGTCAATATACACATGATGTATGGAAAATAGTGCTATCAATAGAAAATAGGCTGATGGGATTCCTGGCTGTGGTGTTGTTAGCATCAAATATTTTAAGGCAGAGCGTTTACTTTGTATGAATTTATCTGCAATTATGATTCTTCTTATTATTCATAGGTTATTTATAAATTGAGTGGACAGTGTGCAAAATGTATACTTAAAAAGTTGATTAATTATTTCACTCAAACAAACTTCTATATGCTTTCATATATAACATACAATTACATTTTCTGATCACTGATAATGGAAAGAATTTGCTACAGTAGAATGTTTGTTGATGTTGACTTAGATGAATCTTTTGAAAACAATTTACATTCATTCATATAACATTTTCGATTTAAAGGTTTTATGGGGCTATTAAAACTGATTGTTGTCTGTGATTTCAGCATGTACACAGCATCAGACATAATTTGTGTTTTTGTATAAATAAATGTTCATGAAATCTTGGTTACTTTGTAAAACAGTTTTATGTTTTCTAGGACTGAGAACAGATTATGTTAATTGAAAATGGGTGGGGGGGGGGGAAGAAACTATATGGCATCTGTCAAGTAGAAACTAGTGTTTTGTAGAATTAAATATAAACATTTAAAAGCTGTTAAAACAACTGTCACTTCAAACAAACACAAAATATGAAAATAAGTTTCATTCATGGGTTGTTTAAGTGATACCATCTCAGATCTGCATCAAGCATGATAACCACAAAATCTCATCTCCATCCATCCATCCATCCATCCTCATCCGCTTATCCAGAGTCGGGTCGCGGGGGCAGCAGCTCCAGCAGGGGAC
>JAODTR010033570.1:0-19483 GCA_025399935.1 Amblyopsis rosae | reverse complement strand
TGTTTATGTTTATGTTTATGTTTAGTAACGTTAGCTAACAATGTACGCTACTGCGATAACTACAGACATTGTAACTGACCAGCTAGCCATTTATCTAAGCAATGTCTAGTTGAATTGTTATCTGAATATAAATGAACCTGAACAAAACCTGCCTAATTTCTCTACGGTTGCGAGCAGCCTTTGTGGATGGACTGCTCGGCATTTCAGCCGCTAGCCGATAGCTTGCTAAATCAAATAACGAACTAGCATACCTATCTAGGCCGACTAGCCAGCCAGCCAGCTAGCATTGGCGACGGAGTCGGCGAGCAGGCTAGTCGGTGATGTGTTAACGTCACCAAATCTCAGTAGAAAAACGTCGTTGGAAAAATCTTCTCAAAAACGCCATCCATCAAATGCCTCTTTGGCGTACACCACCACCAACTTAAAAACTGGATGTATATTCAACGCTGACTTTACATCTTGCACTTGATTTCGGCGGGGTTGGACTAGTTTTCTTTCTGGGTCATCAGATGGTGACGTAATATTGTATGCCATTACCAGCAATGCCCTCGTGGTGTCGCCATTATACTAATCATTATATAAGAATAATGTTACATTGTTTTCCACAATATACTGTATATTGATCCTTCTTCAGTATATTATTAATATAATGTAGGCTATGTTGTAGATAACGAACATGGCCTAATATCATTGACAGAATAATAGCCTACTTGGTTTACCTATTTGTAGGCTACTTTTTTACGAAATAGTCCTATTATGTGCACACAATGTGCAATGGTCGGCAAATTAACTTCATATACAGACTGACAAAATATGCCGTCATAGGGCTATGCACATGTCTTTCGTTTTGTTTACGTATTTATTATAGCCTATAGTGTAGGGAATACATCCTGTCTATCTATCTATCTATCTATCTATCTATCGATCTATACCTGTATATAAATATAGCCTATTTATAAATTAAATATATATATAATATAATATAATATAATTTATAAATAGACTAGCTCTGAATGTGCCAAACTAATTAACCCCCACAGTGAAGGAAATAATTAATTGGTTGCCATTCGCAACGCGAGAGTTTTTGGATTGGGGCAACTTGAAGCGGGGAAGACCCCGGGAAAAGGGATGAGAGACGTCACCAACCGGTAATCTGATTTCAGCCAATGACAAGTGAGTGTATGCAATGCTTGGTGTTATTACAAACTCACTAGCAGTGAGTCCGGATGATTTATGTAGACTGGATACAACAAGGGATACAAGAAAATGGTATCGTTCATGAACGATGGCTGTAGCTCCTCCAAGCGAAAGCGAGCCAGCAGCGAATCGCCTCCGGAAGTTGAATACATAGGTGACGCTGTTCAGCGGCAGCGCACAACGAGGCACAGAAAGCAGAAAATCACGATTAGATTGAGCGACTCCGGTTTTGAGGAGGACTGGTCCCCGCTAAATCCGTCCCCACCACCAGCAGTTGTGTCTCCACTGCGTCCAGGTGAGCGACCCAGTGCTACGAGAGAGCTGTCAAACTGGCACCATCACTACGGTGATGTTGGGTACAAAATAGAGAAGGATAAAGAGGCGCACTTTCGTTCGTCCAGATGCCTGGCACGCCAGCCCCAGGTAGGCTAAACGAGAGACGAGTAGACTAGCCGTGAGCGGAGGAGTCATAGGGTGATTTTTGTGGGTTTAAAATGCGATACGTTTTTTAATAGACCTACGGCTTTAATTTAACGTTTAATATAGCATTATGTAATACAGTAATACAGCCTAATTATTATTTTTTTTAAGTTTTTTTAACTTGTCTTATTTCTAGACTAATATAATGTTCATGTGTTTATTATTGTTTTTATATGGACTGCTGCGTTATTTACAAACATGTATGCTTCCAGTTCCAGCTGCAATTTGACTTTTATTTGTTTACAGGCATTCTTTAGATATAATTTAGCCTTCTAATAGTTAAAACTGTTGTTATTAATCACGTATTTCCCATATAGGATTGTGTGTGTTTGATAGGCTTATGTATTGCAGATCACGGCGGAGGCACGTTGTAAACTGGTCAGCTGGCTAGTCTCCGTCCACAAATACTTCCATCTTTCGTTCGAGTGCTGTTGCCTAGCGGTGAACATCATGGACCGCTTCCTGGCGTGCACGCCTGTCGCGTCGGACTGCTTCCAGCTTCTGGGCGTCACTGCCCTCCTCCTGGCTAGTAAACATGTGTGTGTGTGTGTGTGTGTGTGTGTGTGTGAGGGAGAGAGAATGCAGGGTAATTTCATTTGAAATATGTTTTTATTTTATTTCAAACTATTTAATTGTATTATTCATGTTTATGGTTTTTCTGTTATTATATTTAAATGTTTTAAAACATTGACCACACAATTGAAAGTAATAAAGCAAAGCAATGCAAATATGCAATACTATTGTTACTATTTAACAGCAAAACGACAAACAGTAAAACAATGAAATAAATAAAATATTTCTCTCTCTCCCCCCATTCTCTCTCCCCACCCCCCCCCTATTTTCCTCCACACCCTCTCTCTCTATCTATCTAGCTCTCTCTCTATCTCTCTCTCTCTCCCACTGTCTCTCTTCCACCCACCCCCACCCCCACCCCCACCCCCCTCTCCCGCTCCCCCAGGTGGAGGTGTTCTCACCACGGGTCAGCCAGCTGCTGTCCCTGTGCTGCGGGGCCTTCACCAGGGAGCAGCTCTGCAGCCTGGAGCTCATGGTGCTGCTGCGGCTGCACTTCCGCTTGGCTGCGCCCACACTGGCCTTCTTCCTGGGGTACCACTCTGGCTGCCCAAGGGCCCGGTGCCTGCGGGCAGGGGGCGGTGCCGACACTCGGACCCTGGCGATGGGGGAGGGGCCAGCGGGGGAGGAGGAGGGGGAAGGGACGGTCGTCTCACCGGCCGGGCAGTGCGGCAAACTGGCGCAGAGGGTGTGCGAGTTGAGTCTGGCGGACTACGCCTTTAACCACTACCCGCCCTCTCTGACCGCCGTCTGCGCGCTGAGAATAGCCGGGGAGCTGCTGGGGACCGGCGGAGGGGCTGGCGGGGCCATCGGGGCCCTCCGGGCCTCACAGACGCTGGTCCGATCAACCGAAGGGCAGCGGGGAGCGCTGGTGGCGATCGACGCCTCTGCTGACAAGCTGGCCCCGATCACCTTTACCCAAGATGCACCTGAGGCGTCTGATGATGAATATGCGCCTGTGCCTCCGCCGGCGGGTAGCCACGGGAACAGCCTGGCGCTGGAATGCAGAGAGAACTTGAAGTTATTGGTTTCACTGAACCAGGAGACGCTGCATGCATTGTGATGTGCCGGAGCAAAGTTGTTAGGCTCAACACTCAAGTATTGAAGTCATACATTATGTTACTGTTATTGTCTTTAAAAGTCAAATGGGAATGTAGGGCTCCCTCTTTAAAAAAACTGTTTGGAGAGCACGATACCCATATACCTCAGAAGTCACTCAGAGTTGTTGCAGGCTCTGGTGGTTTTAAAGTGTACTGTAGCAGTCATTTTTTGTATATTATTAAGAACATATTGTGCATAATGTCTGTTTGAATTTGTGACTGCATTATTTAGGTTTTGTCTTGACGGCATTCGTGTTTCAGACGATGAAGAGCAGATACCATGCAATAAATAAAGATGAAGTATATATTACCGTTAGCCTTTAGTTGGTGGTTGTGAATGTGATGACCTGTTTACACAAATAAATAAAGGACTTTCATGACTAAATGGCTGAAATGTACCTTTTTATTCAGAATAAATGGCTTCCTAATACATTTATTATAGCAGAGGCATGAAAACAGAACATATATGCTTGATTAAAATAACAGACACACAAGCTAAACACAACACACATACTGGAGAAATAGTAAACAATGCGTTATACCCATTATGATTTAACTCATTTTGGCCTTATAAGGCAGGCCTGCTGCCAATTATTAGCACGTGGCAGTTCGACTGGCTGACACCTGTTGACCAGCGTTTTAACAAAATAGACAGTTTTGTTAAGACATATTTGTCTAGTGTTTGTTGATCATTTGTCTATTATAGGCTACTATATGTGTTATCCCGATTTCCTTTTTTTCTCATTTCTGATGCGCTCATTGGCTTTTAACCTAATTGGGAACAGCACGCCGTAATATCACAGACAGAGCGCGGGATGAAACAAGAAAGGCGCTTTAAATGGGCTTCTCGCAGAGAGGCACAATTTGGCCCGGGGTCCGGGGTCCCCAGGCGGTGGCAGGTTTAAGCAGTTAATGGCGCCGCTGAGCGCGGTCCCACTCCACAGTCGGAACACAAAACCGTTAGGCAGCCCCAATTTAATCTCCGAGGACGCGGTCGCTCCCTGGAGACGACAGAAATGCATTTGATTGGCCCAAATATACGGAGTCGCGGCACAGAGTGGCACAAACCGGGAGAATGTCACCTATATTAACTTTAAAACAAACCATGTCTTCCTGCAGTGTAGACACCTTAAGTGATTAAGATGCAAAGAGACAAACAGGGGTTTGGTGCTATCTGCCACAGCAAAATGGGCAAGAACAGGAGAGACACAGGGTACAAGGTATACGACATATGTAATTTAATAGATATTATATTAGCCTTGCCGATATTGTTGTTAAAATACCTCTTCTGTGCAGGGCAAGGTGATACTGCCGAGGAGTAGCAGCCCAGTCACCGTGTTCATGAGCGAGACTCCCTGCATTGTGGAACAGGGTATGGTTTCTATATGTGACCGGCGGCTTGATGATGGATTTAACTGAATGTATGTTCTGTTTAAGTTTATGACACGGTCTTTTTTGTGTTACAGCATTTGCAACTATAGCTTGGGATGATTTAGAAGACTGCACATCCGTGATGAGACGTGAAAGTGATTCCCTTGACTCACAGGTGAGAATAGATCTCTGACAGATTCACAATATAGGCGTAGATAGACATATATATATATATATATATATATATATATCACTATAGAGAGAGAGAGAGAGCGAGAGAGAGAGAGAGAGAGAGAGAGAGAGAGAGAGAGAGAGTTCGTACGCACTGCGCAGAGATCAACAGTCTGTCGCTCACACTTCTGCTGTTAATGTTTGACTCGACACGAGTGTTGGAATTCAGCTTTAGTTAGTATGTGTGTGTGTGGTCATGCATGCCACGTGGGTTTCCTATACCCATATAAAGCTTCATGGTAATTGGTTCCACCTCAGGTAGAATGTCCACAAACTGCCTTTTAAGCACAGTTTTGTAGCGTGCGTCTTTACGCAACCATATACTGAAATGACGACCGCGGCGTATTTCCCCATAGACCCGCACCGGTGGTGGTGGGACTGGCAGGTAGAGTCCAAATAGAAACTAATACCGCTTCTGTAATGCTTATTGCTAATCGAGGTGTTAGTGTGGTGTGAATTTACCAGTTGTTGTCGTCTACAGGTCATCGAATCTGATGGAGACGACGATTTTGGAGAGTATGCGTTGGACTTCATGGAAGGTAAGAAATGACATCTAAACATCAGCCCACATGAAAAATATACTTAATGTACGTTAAGAACATACAAAATAACTAATTTACTCTAATAATTAAATGTTTATGCTCCAAAATGCACCTATTATTGAGAATTTAAATGTTGTTTTAAAGGGCCGATTTTAAGGACAGGGATTATCATAGCCTATAGTCCTAGACACAATAACTTTTTCAATTGGAAATCTTCATTACATTTGTATTTTAGTCTTGGGCTAGGCGTAATCCAAGTCTGTGAAACAGGCAGGATGGTCTAGTGGTCTGGGTAAGCATCCTTGAGATGCCTACCCCCTACCCCTGTCCCAACTGCTCCCGGTGGTTGGTCGCACCTTGCATGGCAGCAATCACCATCAGTATGTGAATGTGCGCAAAATACTGCATAAGTATTCCAGTGTGTGTTTTTATTTATTGTTGGAATGAATTAATAATAATTATTATCAATACTTTACTTAGCTATTAATAATGACAGTTAGCACTTAACACTAATCATCATCATCGTCATCATCATCATCATCATCATCATCGTCATCCCTAAATGTTTGGTGAAACATCTCTAAACAGACCACAGCATCCCATCACAGAAGCTTTTTCTCCTCTCTCCTCACTGTGTGTCAGATTCGTCCCCGGGGCTAGAGAGCAATCTGTCCCCCGCTGGACTGATACCGTTCCAAGGCTGCATCATACCCCCTCTCACCCCTCAGCGGGACTTCTCTCAAGATGAAGGCCCGGGCCAGCATTCATCCCCAGATGCAAGCATTCCTCTGGCCCAAGATGGAGGGTCGTGGAAGGCCGCAGACCAGAACGAAGGTGGGGTGCTGGGAGACGCCATGCATGCTAACACACAGGTAAGCATGCTAACACATTGCTAAGCATGCTAACACACAGGTACGCACACTGTAACACACTGGTAAGCATGCCAATACATTGGTTTGTACACTAACACACAGGTACTCACGCTAACACATTTCTAAGCATGCTAACAAAGGTACGCATGCTAACACATTGGTAAGCATGCTAGCACACAGGTACCCACGCTAACACATTGGTAAGCATGCTAACACACAGGTACTCTCGCTAACACATTGGTAAGCATGCTAACACACAGGTACCCACGCTAACACATTGATAAGCATGCTAACACACAGGTACGCATGCTATAACACATTGATAAGCATGCTAACACAGGTACGCACGCTAACACCTTGTTGTGCATGCTAACACAGGTATGCATCCAGTTTAGGCTACATAATAGACGGCTGATCCCTGACTTTCATTGAAATTACATTTTCAAATGAGTAAGTGGCTGGGTTGAGTTTCTGTCCATTTTCCGCCATGAACGAAAAAAGAACGAAACCAGTCATATTGTCCAATACGTTATGCCTACATTTTTAACCAATGATTAGGTGATGTGTATTGAATGACAGGACTGACATTTTCGGGTGTTTCTTATAGCTTTACCAGATGCTACACAGAAAACAGGAAGAGATCCTCTCGCTTCAGGAGAGGAATGCTCATCTGAGAGAGCTGGCCAGCCGAGCTAAACACCTAGCTTCAGTCTTGGACGTGAGTAATGAGATGCAAGCTTGCACGTACGCATGCACGCGTACACACACACACACACACACACACACACACACACACACACACACACACACACACACCGTGACGGTGTACACGGGCAACGCGGTGAGTGGACAGCACTCTGGCCTCACATCAAGAAGGACCCGGGTTTGAACCCCGGTCGTCCCGGCCTTTCTGTGTGGAGTTTGCATGTTCTCCCCGTGTCTGCGTGGGTTTCCTCCGGGTGCTCCGGTTTTCCCCAACTATCAAAAAACATGTCAGGTTAACTCTCTCCAGTCAGTGCCATTGACCTCTGACTGACCTCTATCAGGAGTTGGTCCCCGGGCGCTGCACAGCGGCTGCCCACTGTTCCCTTGAGGGATGGGTTAAATGCAGAGAACAAATGTCGCTACATGACCAAAATGTATGTGTTCTGGTTATAGGTGGTGCACTTCCACCAGAAAGGCTATGGGTTTGTTCCCCTAACATGGCTGAAATACTGTATATGTAATTGTACTAAGGAGGCATTTGAAATGATCTCCTTAAACTCAATGAAAGTGTCTGCTGCTGTAAATAGCAGTACAGTGAGCTCTCCCGTAGTGGCTGCTGCGTTTACAGTCTTGTCCCCTCCATCGTGTAGAAGCTGATGACAGTCAGAGGTCCCAGGCTGAGTGAGGTCTCCGGTCCCTGCAAGAGGCAGCGGTTGGCTGAGGAAGCAGAACCGGCGTGCGTCCCCTCCGTGGAGGACATCCTGAGGGACGTCAGCACGCGCTGCCACGCCATCCTGCGCGGGGACGCCGGCGGCACCGGCACCGGCCAAGAGACGAGGCCGGCCCAGGACGGCGTGCACGTGCACGGGGCCTTCTCTGGCCTGCAGATGTCCGTCTCCGCGGCGGGCGCCAGTGGGAGCGCGGAAAGCGGAGCTGGGGGAGACTCATCTTTTCGGACGTCCGTCAGGGAGCACGGCACGATACGGACACAGGCGTTTCATCACGGACACGCCTTTACCTCGCGGACTCCACACGGAGGATACAGGTTTCGATGGGTTCCCAAGCACAGCTGAAACAAACCCCAGAAAGCCAGGAAACAGCCAATAAAAAGCTATAGCACCATCACAGACACCATTTCTCCTATTTCAATGGGTCCAGTATAATTCTGAACATCATTCCAAGGTGCCAAAGGCCAACCTTGGACAGCATTCGTCTAATCGGGGCTTATATGGAAGTATGGGCAGGCAACTATTGCTAATGCTTAGCTAATTAGCCAATACTGACAGCAATTGATTGCACTCCTCTGACTGCCATTATGGTGCTAAAATGTAATCCTGCCCAAAGGTATGTGTTTGGGCCCACATCGTCTGTGTTTACATTTGTTGTACCTGTGTAAATAATGGGACCTGTAACAATGCCATGTTTACTTTCACACTTGACTGTTTTATAATTGACTGCTATACTTTATACAAAAACATGCTAAAGATTTGTACAATATGTAATAAAAGATTTAAACCAAATCTGACTATTGAATGATTGTATAGATGCAAATAAGCTTTACATTTACTGAAAGATCTATAGTAGCCTATTTATTCAGAAATTCTTTGTGTACAAACATGTTTTTCCTATGTCTGTTTGTTTGGTCTGATAAAGTATTCTAAATATATAGGCCTTGGTGGGTTATAGGCACATTATGAACCATGGATCAGCCTTTTAATAAGATCTGGATAAAGAAAAATTACATCTAAAAAGAAAACCAACATAGAAATTGGAATAAGATCTGACCAGCTGAACTGAGATGCAGAAGACGGCATCAAACTTACAGGCAACGTTAAGACTCCCTGATTTGATCTGTTTGTATTATTATTAGGTTTGTGTTGTAATTGCAACACAGACCAGCACAAATGTGCTGTACGCCGACTGTATGATTTGGGAAACGTTCTAGGCCTATTGATTTATGTAACCTACTTACTGACCCTATGCGATTCAAATACTTTACCATTTTTTGCTGCAACGTTTTAAGTTAACATGATGCTTTCCGACTACGCCTGATCGGCATGAAACGTGGCCCAGCAGCTCATGGGCACGCCTTGAGACACTTCAAACAAACCCGTTTCTCATTGACCAGAATTAGGACTAAAAAGGATAGGCGTAGACAGTAGACGTTGTGCCTTTGTTTTATAGTCATTGCGCGTATGTCTGTGACACACATATCACCCGTTAAGATGCCGCCAAACTGCGGGAGAGAATGCGGGAAGCAGCCTAAAGAAAAATAGGCTGTTGAATTAAATCGTTTCTAAGGTGACCAAACCCAAACTTCAGCTTAACAGAAAAAAACACCAAGCTACGCAATTTAGGATAGATGATGGCCCATCAAGACTCTCAAGGATCTCAGAGAGAAATACGTTTTTAATACCAATCAGGTGGAACCAAGAATATAGGTCTACATAGTCAGTGTTTAGCACTTTTTGAGCCACACCCGCAAAAAGGAAGATGTTAGCTGTTACATCTTATAGCCTATATATAAACAAATGTAATATTAGGCATAGTTTACACATAATCACATGAACACAATTTTACACAATATATATATATAAATATGCTCGAGATTTTTTTTTTTTTTATATATATTAAGTTTACGTTTCTAAATCATGTCGCGTCCAACCCTGTTGATTGCCATTGAGCGCACCTGTCACAGCTCGGGGTGTGAGCGCATATGGAAGTGGCAGGTGGCGAGAGCAAGTCCCTATCGCGCCGTTCAGCCTTCTTAGCGCCACACACTTCATTATGTGCGCCAGCTTCTGCAAACACGAGGCAACACTGCCCGCGGACACGGATCATAAACCACAAACTTGATTGTATTTGTTAAAGACAATTAGCCCAGCGGATAAGGAGTCAGACGAGAGATTAGCCTGTCGGGTCTTCTTACACGAGAGCAGGTCTGACATGAATATAGATATATAGGCCTATGTGAATCGCCATTTTATTTATACATTTGCCTTAATAAAAATAATTAACATTAATAGGCCTATACTATCATACTTATAGGCTATATAAACAAATAGGCAATTGTTGTTGTTATATTTATTTAGATTTGTTATAGACCTATTCTTATTATTAATATTCAATAATAAAACATGAACAATAGGCCTACTACTAGTTCTATAGGCTACTATACTAATACTAGTACTACTACTACTACTACTACTACTAATAATAATAATAATAATAATAATAATATCTTAATAATAATGATAATAATAATAATAATAATAATAATAATAATAATATTAAATTCAAAGTTTTCGTTTAGGCCTATTTGTTATATTTTAACAGGCCTAATGTATTATTTAACGGCCAAAAAAACCTATCGACCTACACAACAAACAATAGTGATCATGGTGACTGTGAGTGGCGTGCAAACACGAAGCCACCTCGAAGTTTGTCGAAGTGGCGCCTGTGTTTCCAGGGGAACCCATGCATGCACAGCTTTAAGGAAAAGCCTCGATTAAAAACGCCCTTTAACCGCCAATAGCCTGAGCCAGAGAGCTCTTCCCGCTCCTCCGTGCGCCTGGGGAGAATATTTATGGGACAGGGGTCCTCAACAAGGAGTCAGAACAGGTGCGCACGGCATGGGCTTAGAATCTGGAAGCAATTGGTCTACTGGCTGTCTACACGCCACGGACACGGACACGGAAAAACAACCAGAGAGTCAGAAGTGGAAATGCAGTTGCTTGGCTTAGTGGAAAGGTAGCTTAAAAATTAGATCCAATTGACGTTATGCTATAAAATTGGATATTTGTTGGTGGTTGGTTGCAGGGAAAATTAGGTGTCTGGAGAGAATCTGTGCAGAAAAGATGATTCACTTAAGTGGTTCAGCACATAAGGTAAGATATAGGATATGCCTGGTAGCCCTATTTATGATTTTATTTATGATTTTGTTGAAAATATTCTGTTATGCGCTTGAAACACGACTTAATTAACCATCTATTAACTGTACGAGTTAATGGCACTCGCTGCTGGCAGCGATGTCTGACTGAAAGCAGTCAGTTATGTCACACACCTGCCACCTGCTGTCAATAAGTGGGATTTGCAAGACCTCTCTGAAACGTGTACGATTTTTCCACAGTAAACAGTAGAAAATTTCTATATCTTAAAGCCTCAGTTTTTCAAATGTGTACAATACCTAATAATAATAATAATAATAATCTTAATTTGCACTTTTCATACAGAATTGCAGCTCAATAGTACGTGATTGACAACTTTGTAATGACTAAACACTAGGTTAGACTATATATGTTCTATTTGTATTTATAGGCCTAAGTTTCAATACTTTTATATGACCAAATCCTGTATTTATGTTTATTCTGTATGTGTGTCTGTGTCTGATAAATTGGCACTTGAACAATAGTTGCACAATAGTTGCAAGGGGGCACAGAAGCCAAATACATTTTGAGAGCCACTGTTTTCTCTTACCTCGAACTACAGTTGGTATCTCAGCCTGCAGTGCGTTGGACCACGCGTGACTGTGATTGGTTTAAGAGGCAGTGTAATGTTAGCTGACGTGCACGTTTTGCCAGCTCACATTGTTCTGCTACTTAACCACTCTACACACAATCGTCCCCCACCTGTGACCTCTTCAGCACATTAAAACGTTTTCTGGCCTGCCCTGTACTGAAGACCAGCACACATCTCAAACACGGTGGGGAAAACAAGGGGTCTCGTTCCTCGTGGGTGGGTGGGAGGCAGTGTCTTGTTAGCTGGTGGGTTCATGCATGCCAGCTTACACGCTCCTGCCCTCCAACTGCCCGCGCAAGCAACCCTGTTAGTGAGAAAATTAAAAGGCATCCCTCACCATTAGTAAACGGTTTACTTATAAGGTGTAGTCAACGATTGTAAGATAATACACTTTTTGAAAAATTCAGCGAATGGTCAACTAACTAGCCAGTTGTGTGTGTGTGTGTGTGTGTGTGTGTGTGCAATGAAAATATGGTGTTTCTACACAGCCCAGGCTCTGTAAATGGAAGAAGACCACACAGCAATATAGCCTTGGCAATGCATTTAAAAGATGCGGAAACAGAATTAATAATATGTTAAAAAATATGTGAATAATGTAAATAAATATATAGATGTAAAAATATACATATTTGTAATTCTCAAAGTTAAAGATGGCCTACAGGGGGAAGGATAGCCTAGTTGCCAGCAAAAAGGTGCGGGGTTTGATTCCTATCATAGTGAACTTGCAAAATGGCTACCCCTGCTCCTTCTTGGCCCTTGTTAAAGGTACATATGCGTCCATTCAAGACAGTGTGACAAAAACAATAATTTGGGTTTTCGGCAGGTGTCATTTTGTTTTCAACATAAACGATGAGCTGGGGGGCATATGTTTAAAGTTCTGGAGGCATTGTAGTGTGTCACTATAATACTGTGTATCTCTTTTGGTCTTATTGTTCTGTGTTTTGATGAGGCACTGCTGTGTTAGCTGGCTGCTATATTCAGCAGCTACACATACTTCCATATCAAGGCATCTGATTTGATGTCTCACTGACAGGGCAACTGTGATCTCAGTCTCGGTCAACACGCCCCAGTTCATCAATAGCAGGCACCGTAAATATTTAACAACATATTTATTGAATTTCAGGTTGTTCAACATGTACATAAAGGCTCAATGTTTTCAATCAGGCTACAATAAAACAAATAACCTCACACACAGTTTAATGTAAACAGTGGTTGTAAGAGCTATAGACACGAGTGAAGCATATTTGACACACACACACACACACACACACACACACACACACACACACACGCATTTAGTAATGCAAACCCTCAAATGAGTACATAATCATTAATGCATGTCGTATCAGACATTCACGCGCGCGCGCGCACACACACACACACACACGCGCGCACTTACGCACAAACTCACACACATGCGCACACACACTTGCAGGTATTCACACACGCCATCTATGCTAGATGTTTCCAGTCTGCAGTAATACTCAAGCCAACCGTCAGAGCTCGCCTCTTTTCTTTATAATAATATCTCGTACCAGCGCCGACGCCTCCTGACGCACGCTCTCCATGGGCTCTTCGGCTCGCCAGAACCGAACCACTTTCCCCTCTGGGTTCACTAAAAACTTCCAGAAGTTCCACTTTGGAGTTTTCTGGACAGAATCTGCAAATTAATATGTTGTATATGTCATATATAGGATAGTTGTCATAGTATATAGTCCCTGTTATCTACCCCTCAGCATTAGTCTATGGGATTCTGGGGGCGCTATCGCACTGGAATGCACCGGCTACCTTTTAGAATAGGTTTCTGCGCTGGGCCACTCCCTACAGACCTGTGAGAAATTTGAAGGCGGGTTCAGCTTCAGATCCCATTATTTTGATTTTGCTGAAGAAGGGGAAAGTGACGCCATAAGTAGATTTTGCGAATACTTCGCATTCTCGGCTGGTGCCTCGTTCGGTGTCCCCAAACTGGCCACAGGGAAACGCAAGAACATTGAAGTGGGACGTTCCCAACTCTCGGTGGAGCTCTTGCAGCGAACGATAGTTCATCTCTGACTGTTCACTGTAGCTCGCCACGTTTACAACTAAAGATGCCTGTGCAGAAGAAACATAACTGAGTAAAACTTTGACATTCGATTCACATAGGCTTTGAACATAAAACTGTATGTCAAACCTATTTGCTTAAATTCGTAAAAGAACATTGTTGAGGCACTTACTTTTCCACGGTACTTCTCTAAGGAAAGAGTTCTTCCCTTTGCATCTTTGACCTGAAAAGCATAAAAATCCGTTGGTTTCCTCGGCTTTACTAGTTGTGTTTGCAGAAGTAATAAACAACCCATGCCAACTGTCATACTGAAAAGAACCGTGAACATTTTTACTTTTGGGTTTGAGAATTTCGTAGGGTAGCCCCCTAAGGTCTCCATTGTGGAGGGGCGAGAAGAAAACCTCTTCCGTTCACTTCGTCACTACTGGAGACGTTCGCCTACTTATCCTGGGCGTAACAGAAATAGAGGGATGTAGCCCATTGCTTGGGATCAAATTTCAATTAGCGAGAGTCAAGGGAATCAACGTGAATAGTTCGGTGTTTTCAATGTAAATTCCCATTAACATTTCTTTTTTTATTTGTGTATATTTATTTTAGGATATTTTCAACGAGCGTCATATAACTTACAAACGCTTTAGGAGAAGAATTGTGCAAAGGCAAAACGACGAGTGGCCTGTTGTGAGTACTCCTTTGGCCACTGGGCGGCAGTGTTCGCTAGAGTTTGATACCGTGCGTCAGAGATTGGCGTTGGATTCCCCACCAGAAGATATAACGTCAAAACCTGCTGCAGAAAACAAGGACAGTCTTCAAGGTATTTTATATAATAGAGAGAAATATATGTTTGCGCCATTTGTAACTTATAAACAACAGACACAGAATGATATATGTATATATTTATCTATATATTTATCTATATATTTATATACATAATAAATCTTTAAATCTGATACATTTTGTTATATCTGATTTATTCTGATATTGTTTTTCTGTAGCCTAAATGCCATATATGTATTTTGACAATCGTAACACAAACACACATAGGTCTACTGTATAGGCACAATCATTGACAAACTAACGCAATTGCATAATTTCTAGCCTCACCAGAAGTGGCATGGCAGTCAAAAACGCCAGGGGGCCCTACTACACATGTCAGGCCTAAACCAAGGAATGCCGTTGAGCAGGTGTGTACAGGTGATGCAATGGGTTAGAATTATAGTGCATTCAACAAAATACAATGACTACCCACTATATTTAAAATGCATTGTGACTGTTATCATAAGTGGCGTGATGCCGTTGAGATTGGATTAGTCAAAAGGGACGGTGACAGAAAGTGATAGTATTTAATGACTAACGCATAGTTGGACTTGACAGAGAACCTTCCGGTTTGTGGCCACCACTCTAAAGTGTGGTACTTCTGGCGTACGTTGTGTTGCAGGACTATGTGTGGGCAGATTCAGCACATGGACATGGGAACTGTGGTGCAGTTTCAAATACACACATAAGTATTATTACAAAGCAATTAATCATAAGCAAGATGTGTGTACTGCTATCTAGCTAGTATTATTGTGTGTGTATTTTATTGCTATTGTGTGTGTACTTTCCTACCCGGAAGTAGGATGAATTGCATCAGAGTAGTTTTATAAAAGGACAACATTGTGTGTGTGTGTGTGGGGAAGGGGGAGGGGGGTCCTCCTCTGAAGGTATGTGCACATAGAAGGCTATTCTGTTGACAGAGAAACAGCAAAGCACTGATTTCATTATGCAGTGTACGACAAGTAAGCTAAACTAAAAAAGACACCAAATAGACTTTACATAACAATAACATGATACATAATCAAATAATAATAACAAAAGCCACTATGGTACGCAAGCCACTATCTAAAATACATGTCAGGTTAGCTCTCTCCAGTCAGTGCCATGTGAAAAGTGACACTGGCCTCTATCAGTTGGTTCCTGGGCACTGTACAGTGGCTGCCTACTGCTCCCTTGATGGATGGGTTAAATGCAGAGAGCAAGTTTTGCTAAATGTATGTGACAATAAAAGGCAGCTTTACCTATACACTGACCTTTTACAACTTCCACTTCCACATAAACTCTCTATAATCCTCTATCCTTTATTATAAAAATACAAATAAAGTCCTATTTTGACCTGTCTATTACACACAATATTGGCACTTTGTGGGAACTTAGGCTTCTAGCCTTTACTTCTGAGAATTGTATGTATGTATATTGACACATTTGCTGAAAATGAATGTTTGTTGCTCATGACAATCATTCTATTACTGACAAATGTACTGTTTGTTAAGTCACTTTGGTTAAAAGCATCTGCTAAATGCTGTAAAAGTAAATGTAAAGAAAACATTGTATGCAATATGGATCTGTATTTATTTATTTATTTATTTAAATATATATTTTTATATCACAGGCTTGCAATATGATGTCAGTGGTGAGCTGCAGCCATTTTCTAATCTGAACACAGTGCTAACGAACCCCCGGTGCCTGGCGGAGTTGGCAGCACCTGGACTGCTGAATGATTACTGTAGGTAACAGTGTTGCCGTGGCAGCAGCTCGTAAAGGCCATGCTTACATTGTAACAGTGTTGCCGTGGCAGCAGTTAGTACAGGCCATGTTTACATTGTAACAGTGTTGCCGTGGCAGCAGCACATACAGGCCATGCTTACATTGTAACAGTGTTGCCGCGGCAGCAGCACATACAGGCCATGTTTACATTGTAACAGTGTTGCCGTGGGAACAGCACATACAGGACATGTTATTGTAAGACAATGTAGGCTATTTATCATGCAACGCAATTCAGTAGCCTACAATGTAACATAACAATCAGACAAGCAGCGATAGAGCACAAATGCAGGTAAGGGTTAAGTGTCTTGCTCAGAGACACCTCAACACTTGAGCATGAGACAGTGGGCTTCTAACCAGCAACGGTTTCAGCTAGAACAAGATTAAGGTCAAGATTATATTCCCATATAGAGATACCAGCAGTACATGCATGTTGTCAGAGTATCAGTATTCTGTTTTTATCTTGGTGGTTTAGTGTGTGGGGCCTAGTAACCTACATACATTTAATGAAGGGGCAATAACCACATACTACTACATTTACACAATAAAGGATGATTCTTCATTCTGGTGTAAGCTTGTTGATATTTGAACTCGATCAAAACCAATACACCTCTCCCTTCAACACCATAAGTTTCTCCTTTAGAAGCTCCGCCCCATATTGGAAACTCATCGCCATAGCTGGGATACTGTCGTGTGGTGCCATTTACAGAGCCAGGGCTGTGTATACCTATTGGCCAGTAATGTCAGTCTGTTGCCACTGTAGTCTGTTTCTCTCTCGCTCTCACTCGTGGCTTTCTGTGCAGACGCAAATCTTCTCGACTGCAGTCGCGGTGGCATGGTAGCACTGGGCCTGGGCTCCTCTGTGTCCCTCTGGGACTCAGAGACACGCTCTGTGGAGGGGTACCTTCACCCAAGACCTCTGTCGGACAGCCTGGCACACTCAGGGCCGGCGTGGCACCGCCAGAAGGCCGTCTCGTCTGTGTGCTTCAGCGGCGACGGCAGAGTACTCGCCATTGGCACCAGGAGAGGGGAGATCCAGGTAGCGGACGAGTTTGAGTTGGTTTAACAGATAATTATGTTTTACAGTTAGCTCACACCCATAGTTCCTCTGACGAATTTTACGGTTTGTGGCTTGTTTATGTGAGTCGTAAACGTCTTTCTCTTTGAGTTATCAGCTGTGGGATGTGGAGAGGAAGTGTAAAGTGAGGTCTCTTCAGACTAATCTGTCTCGGGTGGGCTCTCTTTCCTGGAAGCAACACTTACTCAGCAGGTACTGCGTGCGTGCGTGCGTGCGTGTGTGTGTGTGTGTGCAGAGTGCATTCCATTTACATTATTTGAAATGTATTTCAAATACAAAAGTACAAAAAAATGTATACTAAATGTATACTAATACTAATTACTAATAGTAATAATGAAAGCATATAAGTAAAAACTAATATTATATAACAATAAAAGATACACGTGGAAACACAAGTTATACAATTATAAAGCATTCAAAGTTTGATCGTTACAAATTACATGTATATGTAATGTACTGTATATGTATATCTGATACTATGTGGCTGATAGGAGTATTTGCCACATTTACAAGTTGAGCAAGATGCTAGATAAATACACATTAGATAATGAATCCTCCCGTTCAGCCTCTATGACTTGATCTGCATCTGCAGCCTGTGAGATCTCTTTGGAACACCATTGAGGTTCCAAACCAATTTGTGAGCGACCACCCAATCAGAGCGCAGATGGTTAGTTCAGTTGGCATGGCAAGTGACGTCATTAGTGACATCATCCCTCCACTAGTAGAGAGTAGTGACATCATGCCTCCACTAGTACAGAGTAGTGACATCGTCCCTCCACTAGTACAGAGTAGTGACATCATGCCTCCACTAGTACAGGGTGGTGACATCATCTCTTCACTAGTACAGAGTAGTGACATCATCCCTCCACTAGTACAGGGTGGTGACATCATCTCTTCACTAGTACAGGGTGGTGACATCATCCCTCCACTAGTACAGGGTGGTGACATCATCTCTTCACTAGTACAGAGTGGTGACATCTCTTCACTAGTACAGAGTAGTGACATCATCCCTCCACTAGTACAGAGTAGTGACATCATGCCTCCACTAGTATACAGTAGTCAGGTCACTAATGCAGCACAGGAGTAGTGACCTTGTCCCCGTTGCCACGGCAGCGGCTGCGCCCTGGGACACATCCGGCACCACGACCCACGGGCTCCCTCGCCACTGGTGGGCGGGGCCGTCCAGGAAGGGGGCGTGTGCAGCCTGCGGTGGTCGCCCGACGGGGAGCGTCTGGCCAGCGGCTCCACGAATGGCTTCCTGCACGTGTGGCGGGGCGAGGTGGCAGGGAGCCCCGGGGCGCACGCACCCGTCGCCACGCAGACGCAGCCTAGCGCTGTGAAGGTCAGTTGAAGGTGGCGTATGCGGTGTGTTAGGCCCTCGATCGCAGAGCTCTTCTCTTATGCCGCGCTAGACACCAAGTTAGGTATGTAGAAAGTTAAAGAAAGTTACTGTTACAGTTAAAAGGGGTCGCACCACTTGTCAATGTCACACAGTTGTTCCAGGAAGCCACTTTGTGGGATCGGGGCCTTATCAAAGCACTTTTGAAGCGGCCACGCCTATAGCGACTGAGTGACGGGGACCTTAGACATCAGTACAGCAGCCCACAGCTATTTTGGATACATATAGTGGAGTAGTAGCATCCTGAGCAGACATGACACTCCCTGTGTGTTGTAATGTCTTTTGTTGTTTTGTTGTAAACCGAGCTCAGAGATGAACTCTATGCGTACGCATGATGCAATACAGCACATGAACTGGGGGCAGTGTATCAGCATCGGACAGATCAACAGCAGTATCTGAACAAAGAGCAACAATGTCGGGAAGTTTCACAGAGAAGTTAGCAGAGCTAGTCCCTAATCAACAACACCTACATGATGTCTCTGTGCCGTTCCACATTTTGACATGTTGGATATTGTTGTGGAAATTCGGAGGTAGTCAAAATACTCGGGTTTTGACCAGGGGTGATTCGGCCCTGATATGCCCCCTACTGGATCTGTTTTAAATCCTCCAAGCACACGCAAGGTCCGCAGACATGTATGTGAACAATGCTTTTTGCGACGCAACCGATTGTCTACATGTACGCGTTTACAAGGCAGAACCTCCAGACAAACAGCAGGATATTCCTGATGACCCTGCAGATTGTCACACGTGCACGTGTGTGTGTGTGTGTGTGTGTGTGTGTGTGTGTGTGTGTGTGTGTGTG
>JAODTR010033559.1:0-21256 GCA_025399935.1 Amblyopsis rosae | reverse complement strand
TCCCATGCTGTTTTCTGGTGTACCAGCATCCCATGCTGGTTGATGGTGTACCAGCATCCCATGCTGTTTTCTGGTGTACCAGCATCCCATGCTGGTTGATGGTGTACCAGCATCCGATGGTGTACCAGCATCCCATGCTGGTTGATGGTGTACCAGCATCCGATGGTGTACCAGCATCCCATGCCGGTTGCTAGTATGCTGGTATACCAGCTAGACCAGCACTACCCAGTATGAACCAGCCTGGACCAGCACTACACCAGCACTAACCAGTATGAACCAGCCTGGACCAGCATAGCATTCATGCTGGTTTATGCTGGATTTATTTTCTAGCGAGGAAATCACATCTATGAGAGTACGGCGTAGGAGAAAGATGTAAATGGGTGCTGTATTTTACCATCTTCCTCTTTCCTCACATGAAAGATGAAAGTACCAGTCACCGATCTGACATAACCTCATCAAAGTAGTCAGTGTTCTTTCTTTAAGAGGCCCTTCATACCAGCTTAAAAACGCCTCACTTTTAAAGGCCTTCTTTGCGTCCCGTGAATTATTTCTATTTACAAGCAGACTCTATGACATTACTTATACATGTTGTTGCCATCTTGTTCAATAATTCACAAGCTGTCCTCAATTGAAAGGACAAGGCAAGGATGGCCCTGAGAGAGAATTCTTGTACCCAAACGTTTTTCCTTTTTTCTTCTTTTGTCCAGTGACAATATTGCAGTGAGGAGAAAGCTAGAATAATGCTTCCATTCCAATATACAGCTGCAAATAAAACCGTATGGTTGTTCTAGAGTTACAATATTATTTTTCTTTTGTCACTCGTAATGAGGGTGCAACGTTTCAAGTGGAGGAGTTTTACTAAACCAAAAACAATAACCTGCCAGGGGGAAAAGACAGCACAACTCAATATAAGAACACTGACTAATTGGCAAGCATAAACCAGGTGTGAAGACGGGGTAAGCCGACGTGGCAGCACGCTGGCGAAGAGGTAGGCCTGATAAAACCCCCGGACCTGGGTGTGACAGAGGGTCACCCTCATTTCTGGTTCTTTACCTACCATTTTCACCAGTTTTGTTTGTGTTTTGTCACAACCTAATGTACGTCAGAGGATGTTGCGTATTTAACCTGATCAAACCAGCACAAGTGTATTGGTGGCAAAAAAAAACGTTTTATTTGTTTACTAGATGAAAATCCATTAAACACAGCAACTGAAAGTAGAACAACACAAAGATTAGCATTAAAATAATTAGGCAAAAACAAATTATCCAGTATAAGTGATGACTTTACGTAGTTTGAAACGTAGGTAAACTACAGGTAGTTTTGAAGGTTACTCCTCAGGCGAGCCAAGCAGCCTCTCCCGTCATACAAACGATATATGAATAATAACAACGTTGGAGCACTAATGCATTTCATTGGAGGCAAACATGGAAAGCTTCTGGTTCCTTAAGTATATGTGTCATCAACTGCATTTAGCTGTGGAGGCTGACGTAGGCCATGCAAAGGATGTTAAATGTGCCAAGCATGGCCTGGAACGAAGTAAATTTATCCCAAAACACTTTGCAGCGAGAATCAGTCCGGAAATGCTCCTTGAAAAGCTCCGGCCATGATTTTGGTGTGACGACAGCAAAAGCAACTTGAAAACAACTCAACAATGACAGACAGATGGTCTATCCAATCAACTGCCTAGTATTTCTATAATGTCCCTGGCTGCCCTTTTCAAACAGTTTCGATTGGAGGCTCCCCAGATGGACTTGTGTCCAACATTCCATCTATTGTGTCAGGTTAGGCACATAATAGTGCCCCAGGCAAACTTGCCATCATCAACCTTACTGCTTATCGCTTAATGCAATGGATATCTGTATATCCCTGTATATACGTTAGCATGCTCCACTTATACCTCTGCTGTGTGCGTGCGTGCGTGCAGGTCTGTACAACTCTGCGGACAGCTGGATGATAGTGCCCAACATCAAACAGAACCACTACACCGTGCACGGGCTGCAGAGCGGAACACGGTACATCTTCTTCGTCAAGGCCATCAACCAGGCTGGCAGCCGCAACAGTGAGCCGGCCCGCCTGAAGACCAACAGTGAGTACAGCGGCTTTGGGCTTCGTGCTTCATGCTTCATGCTTCGTGTTTCATGCTTCGTGCTTAATGCTTTGTGTTTCATGATCATGCTTAATACTTCGTGTTTTATGCTTCGTGTTTCATGCATCATGCTTCATACTGTGTGTTTCATGCTTAATGCTTCGTGTTTCATGCTTCTTCATGTTTCATTTGTGCTTCATGCTGTGTTTCATGCTTCATGATTCATGCTTTGTGCTTCATGCTGTGTGTTTCATGCTTCAAGTTTCGTGCTTAATGCTTTGTGCGTCATGCTCTGTTTCATGCTTCATACTATGTGTTTCATGCTTCATGCTTCGTGTTTCATGCTTCATGCTTTGTGCTTCCTGGTTCCTGACTGCTTCATTCTTCATGCTGTAGACTATTCTTTGTGGTTTGTTTGTGTCTCTATTGTGTGACTCAGTCATATTACACCCTCTTACCTTAAACCTTTATATTTTACATAGCTGTTTGATATAATATGTTACACTACACATCCAGTTGTCAAAGGCTTGTTTTGGTATTGTCCCCTGAAGTCATGTTATGGACAGATGACGTTAAAATGTAAAATAATTTACAGATTAACACAGAAGCAGAAAAAAGCTGTTATTTTATACTGTACAAATGTTAGGTCTCTGGGTTGAAGATTACCGTTAGACATTTTCTGAGGTAAACAGAATAGACTACTGCCTAAAAAATATCAGCTACATTATTAATTACATTATTAAAATATCAGCTACATTATTAATATTTGTCCAGTGTAAATCAGGTGTAAATGCACACACCCAGTTGTGGCTGTTTTTGAACAGTTTTCTCGTATTGCTTACACTCTATGTACTCAAGTTTTATAAACTCAATTTTGATATTTGATATGGTTTCCAGACCTGTTAAATCCAACCTTAAGATATTTTTTTAAACTGCTTGCTTAAGCTGCTTGTATTTCGCCTCATGGCCCATATTCTCCACTATAGTTGCCTCCCTAGTAAATCTGTAAATGGTCCCCCATGCATCTTTAAAAGCCTCACAAGTTCACCGTTCCCTCTCAGCTTCCATAAATCCCATAGTGTCCTCTTTTCCCGCAACTCTGAACTCTTATTCCTTTAGGGAAGAAAGAGAGAGAAATGGACACTGGAGTGGAAACAGTGGCTATGTTTTCATGCACACTAGTATCTCGCTATTATTACGACTATGGCAATATTCTGAATTTGATAGGTGTCATGGTAACTGCATATTCTGTTTGGATTATCCGAATTTAGCATTTTTTGACATCTTGGATATGCCGATACTTTTATAATTTTATGTATTTTTATTTTCTATATTTCTTTTAACCATTTTTCTTATCTTGTGTTTTCCTGTATTCCCTTCTGGGAAGCACAACTGTGCATGTATTCCCTCTCTGTAAAGCGCTTTGAGTTGAAATGCTTGTATGAAAAGTACTATACAAATAAAGTTTATTATTAGTAATAGTATTAGAAGTTGTATTAGTATTATATGTGAGAATAAGCTAACCCATTGGTGGGGCGCGCGTGCCCCTGTCATCTCTGGGAGGCCCTGGGGTGGCTGGTTAGATGGCAGCCGCTTCTGATGGCATTAGAGCAGATTATGGCGGTGTTGCAGTGATGGAGGGTTGACTGCAGGTTGGGACGGGTTAGATGTGACAGGCAGTGTGGTGAAGGAGCTTTATATCTCTCTCTATCTCACCCAGCTACAACAGATCTGACATGATTCAAGTTGCTTACATAGGCTACTAAACACACACAATAATATGCATGCCATTTACTGTATTTGTATTAATTATTCACTACATTCTGAACCCGGCCCAAACCCGATGTGCAAGGTGAAATATGTGAGAAATAAAGACCGGATCTCAGAGATCTTAAGCTCTAACATGCACTTTATCTGTCCTTTCATAGGCAGTGATCCTGCTTTTACTTGTCAGCCAATGATACAGAGACAATAACTACGGGCATGTCTAAGCTCTGATTAGCTCACGGCTCGCCACTTTTCTGTGAGCTCAGAGACGAGTTAGCTAAAAAAAAAAAATACTTTTTTATTGTTAAGCCCCGGACACACTGCAAGCAATCCGCTCGTCGCGCATCTCTTTGTACCTGAAAATCGCCTGCCTGTTTACATTCTAAGCTTTGGTTGCATAGGTTTCCCTCTTGCATCTTCCCAAACCCGAAATGTTTCAGTCAGTCTGTCAGTCAAGGACATCCTTTGCCCCAATTGGTAGTCGCCTCAATCATGTTGCCGACCGTTGTTTCGCATGCCGTCGCTTCAAGTCGCTGAATGCCATTGACGTTCCGCTGTCTCTCGTCGCTGCTAGTCGCTGGCAGTGTGTCCGGGGCCTTAGTGTTGGGCTTCGTGAAGTGCATTGTGACACCTGTAGTTTGTGTGTTTGTGTTTGCTGTGCATCTCTATTACGTTGTTTACCTCACAAGCATTTGACATATTTCTTATCCTCGCGCTCTCTCTTTCTTCTTTTCTCCGGGGTCTGTATTCAGTTGCATGTTCCTCAGTCAGCAATTCCCTACTTGGTACGGGGGGATTAAACAAATTCATCACCAACAGCTCCCTTTGATGGCCTTATTAGGTTTCCTTCTCAACGCTTCACAGGTGTACATACAGCAAGAAGCAGTAGTTCTTACAGCAGCATTTGAAGTTTCTCTTTCTCTTTGCGACTAAACTGGAAGTTTAAGCTTTTCTCCCCCACCCCCCCTTCCCCGCCTTTCGGATGAGAAGGCTTTCAGCCTAAGCTCATCATATTTCTAGCTTGGTAAACACAGAATGCGGTTGACATGCGGCGCGCTGATACCAAAGTCTCCCATTACAAATTGAGTGCATTTTTAAGTCCACTTTTGAAGCAAATGTGTACTTTTGCTACTCAGATATGACACTGTAAAAGCTTGACAGTAAACTGTAAGTGTCTCAACTTGCCTCGACAGGTTTCTGGCGAGTAAACTTGCTTATATTCGGCAATTTTTTGCATTGGAAACAAGATTGGAAGCTTGCGGGGGTTTCACTCCTCTGTGATGGGTCCCAGTGCAATGCGACAAACTGAAATGTATAGCCCAATTTGTGTTTCCCAGAAAACCGCCTGCATAGATTTGTCGTCTCCTTCATTACTTCCCGTTAGAGAATGAGCGGCCCTTCATTAGCCAGTGGTTGCAGCATGACAAAAGGCCTGGCTAAAGCCTCTGACCGTGCACCCGCCCAGGTGTAAACGACAGGCATTTTAATGCATTCCCGTGACTGATCCTGTGCCCAGCAGGCATGCTGGGGGAAAGCCAGGTGCCTTTGAAGCATGGAGGGTGAGAGGTTCGTCTTCCATCCCGACTGACAATGTCTCTCACGCCTCTCCTTTTCTACTCCTTTTACTGTATCTGTCTATCCGTCCCAGAGGTCAAGGTGTTAGACAGAGAAGGGGAGGCTCGGGCTGTAATCCCACCCACACACACATGCGCCAGTGTGTTCCGGGAGAGTGTGTTTGTGTGTGTGTGTGTGGCATAATTTTGAATACAGAGAGCACATACTGCAGCATTCGTCGCTGCAGTCGATAGAATATCAAGGCGAGCAAATATGCCCAGATATGTGTATTCTGTCTTTTTTACTTGCAGAGTTTCATTGAACGTAACATTGCCTGTAGCAGACCTGTAGCACAGCGGTTTTCAAACTGTGGGTCGGGACCCACAGGTGGGTCACTGAGTGGGAGTGAGTGGGTCGCGAAAATTGCAGGCGGCCATTGAATGAATTAATAATATCAATGAAAGGCTTCCGCGCTTTACTATAGTGTTGTTCCACTCATTGGTTGTGAATAAGGTTGCGGCAAAATAGTCTACTTGTTCCTGATTGGACGACATCCTATTTAGCCGCGTGCACACCATAGATTCTGGAGCGCTCTGCTCAAAAATATTTGGCGCACACACAGATATAGCATTAGCTATCTATTAGCACACACGGGTATAGCATTAGCTAACATGGATAGGTTTTTGAAAATGTTGTTAACAGTACTTGGTGTTTGGTGGGTCTCTAAATAGGTTAGTCCTCTCTAGGTGGGTCTTGGCACAAAAAAGTTTGGGAACCCCTGCTGTAGTGTGGTTGAAGTATAATATTAGTAAAAAAGAAGTGCTAGAGGGAAGAGTTTAATGTGTAAACAAAGTCATAAACTCACGTAATGAAAAGTCGTGGAATGTCCTTTGAATGTACGTGGATTGTGTCTAAATATTACTATATTGTATTAAGTGGTTTCTCAGCGCATTACATATTTGGGATGTGTTTGAAACCTTATTCCCCATCTGAGGTTAGTAGTGGTGGTCAGAAGTCAAACATCAGCACGTCAGGTCAGGATGATATCACGGGGCTACAATAAAACTGCCCTGTGAGAGACTAATCAAGCAGGGTGTGTGTGTGTGTGTGCGCACGCGTGTGTGCGTGACCAGCCTCATTCATTCTAAACACCTGTGTGTGGATGTGAAAGTCATGTGGTTTAAGCTTTGTCCTGTGACTGGTCAGGAAGAACATTGCTGTATTAGCACTGTTGTGACTCCTCTGTGGAAAAAGGTCAGTTCTGTCTGTAGACACACTGACACTCTCCAGTCAGTGCCATCCGACCAGTGACACTGGTTTAAATCAGGAGTTGGTCCCAGGGTGCTGCACAGCGGCTGCCCACTGCTCCCTTGAGGGATGGGTTAAATGCAGAGGATGAATTTCGCTGCATGTATGTGTATAGTATGTGACCATAAAAAGCACCGTAGAGGGGAATGTCACTGTAGCACACTCGCATATAAGTGTGTTCCCGGTAAAAGTACCAGAATGACTAAAAAAACAACCAATGCACAGATGGTTTCGAACAAAGTGCGCTGTTGCCCGTGTTTTACCCAATTTTAAGTACACAAATACGTACGATGTCTATACGTCCATGTGCAAACGGAAGGACCGGCCTCCCCCCCTCTCCCCCCCAATGAGCGAGCTCTAAAGGGACTTGAGGGACCCAGAGCGAGGCAGAGAGAGGGCGAGCAAGATAGGAGGTGAAGGGTGACAGATTGAGAGCGAGAGAGGCGAGATAGAGAGGACACGAAGACATCACATTGCTCTTTGCAGCTGTGAGTGTCTGCAGACGTGAGTCCCTTGTTCCTGCCCGGTAATGGGGTAACATAGTGCGACCATCAGCCATGCCGATGATGGGTAGGCCGAATAATATATTCTAGAGGCTGACTATTCACAGTCCACCAGTCCTGATGACGCGTCTATATGGGGATTTACACATAAATCAATGGTAATGTGGTTAAAAACTATTCTATTGACGGCCATAACCGCGAGGATGGCTCTCCTAATTATTCTGTTATGCTGTATACTGTACTAGTCCTTATGTTTGCATTTAAAGCAATTCAAAGTGCTGTAACTTCAGGACTCAATAACAATGAAAGCAAATGCAGGTCATACAGGACATTAACATCGTTCTAATGTGACTTAATACCGTGGAGGCTGACAAAACAAAAGCCCTCTAATTGCGCCATATCAAATAAGACCAAGACAATTAAACTATATTGTTCCCAGACACTTTTGTTAAATTTGAACATGCACAAACACATTCCCTTTTGTATATTTATTGTGTCCCTCCAGGATTCATACAATATATTCCATCCCATTTTAATGGATGCAATTTACAATGGTATAATTGGAGCTGAAATGAGGCGTAATCTGGTTAAAATCACTGTACTGCACTGTATGATTCATCTGTTAGGTGTACATAAACAGTGGTTTTTGTATTTTCCTGGGTTGCTTTTTATCTTTAGGAACAAGACTGTAGATAGGTTTTCATATTTCTTTGTGTTGTTTAGCAACACAAAAGGTAAATTTAAGAGGAAATGCTTCAGAGGAAAAACTAGTCAGGACGGCCATATTGTTTGTGTGTGGGTGTGTGTGTGTGTGTGGGGGGGGGGGGGTGCCATGGGGTGAATGATGTACTCTGTGTAATCTGTAGTACATGATTTCTCTTATCCCATAGCCAAATAACGGCAGATGAAAAACTAGAAATATCGCATGACAGGATGTTCCAGGGGAATACGTCTTAACTTCCTATTTAAAAGACCTGTGCTAATGTTTTTCCGGGGTGTATTTGTTATGACAGGCCTCAAGTTGGCATTATGGCCCTAAAGTGGAGAGGAGAGGAGCAGGAAGAATAATGAAAGATTCTGAATGTGTGTGAGAAGGGTCTCGTGAACCAAAATCCATATATCATAAATGAAATCAACTTAATCGGAATTGTTTCATGTTGGTATGGATATATGATCAGCACTGCAGTAAATTCTTCTGAAAAAAAGCTACATACCCCCATTCCACTTGGTTAAGAAGTATTGGAATTGTTCTAGCCTACATAACCTACTAACTTTTGTTAGTGTTTTTGTTAGAAGCATGTTAAAACAAGCTTTTGTTAAAATATTTATTTTGTTTAATTTCTCACACAAAATACCACCAACTAAGGTAATTTCATGAAATATATCCACACTTTTAGTGGGTTCACTTTTTATGTATTTATTTTTCATAGGTCTAATTATAAAGCCAGAATTGGGATGGTTGCATCACGGTAGGCCAATTCTACAGCACCAAATGATTGATGGATACCTTGTTGCACCGCTATTATGAATATATCATATATTTGACCCTTTCATGCCATCAGATTACTTCTCAGCATCTTACATGGAGAATGGGCATTTAGATGCCATGTGACACCAAGCCCTGCGTCTTAAATGACATAGGGGACTGGCCACGGTGGGACCGAAGGTGAAAGACACAAAGTCCAGTCTTTGAAGCTGTTACCTGCACTTAGTAATTGTTCCGTTACATGGCAAGACTAATCTCTCTCTCTCCAGCTCTCTCATTATCTAACCTGCTCAGTCTGTTCCTCAGCAAATGCGCAAGAAATAACAGCACAATCTCCAAAATTGGCTGAATTGAAATAAAGTAGATTCTTTTAGAGTCTTTTAACTGTTCAAGGACCCGGCAGAATAAAATTGGAATGAAATTGCTTTTTTTATATAAGCGAGTTCCCCTCACACTTTTCTTTTCTCTCATCGTTTTGTGTTTAACACGTTTCCATTACAACTCTTCCCGGATGCTAACAATGCAGAGCTCCCAGGCAGTCTAATAGAGGCGTTATTACGTTGTCTGACAGAAACATTGCTAATTATTAGTGCATTATAGCAGAGTAGGTTGGCTACTCCCAGCACCATACACAACTATAGGAAAACCATATGTGGGCTGTATTCTTTATGTATTCTCTACTTTATGGTGTAATTGGATACTTCAAACCCATGCATGTTGGTATTGCGGTGCGTGTGTGTGTGTGTGTGTGCTGACGCGTTAGTGAAGTTCTAATTCAAGTATACAAGAGAGCATATGTGAGGCAGGTCACAAAAGGGACACTCAAACGTATAGTCAATTGCAAGCTAATGCACTTTGTTGAATTCACCAAATATCTCCTTGTATTTCGCTATCTTACCGTTCTGTGTGTGCTGAAAAATAATCTGGTGGTTCTACACAGCCCTGGCTCCGTAAATAGGAACACAAACAAAGTGGTGAACACCGCTCACGACAACAACGCCTCTTGGCATTTTAACCTTACAACAAACTTTAGTTCCTCATTCAAACTGGAACCTCTTCACTCCAGACCATGAATAAATTGTATAATGCCCCCATCCACCAGCCCGGCTCTGAGTAGTGGCGTCCCCCGGAAAGCCGCGACAGACAGCCTCTGTGTTTCGGGGGAAGGGGGGACGGAGGGCTGCGCTGGCAGCGATAAGCAGTTCAAAGAAGAGAGCGCATTAATGTAATTGGCTGCCAGCAACACATTGGTGCCCTCGCCTAACACACACACGCGCACACCATGTGGATTATGGAGAAGGATGGATGGAGAGGGGGCGGGGCATGAGAGATGAATTTTAAATGGTGGGTGGGCAAGAGGCAGGAAAGTGCACTGTGTTGCTCATTAAGCCGGGGGTGGGGGGCTTGGGGAAGGCCGGTGATGATATTCGAGGTGTCACAGTTAAATGTCACGTCTGGAAGGGCTTCCTAACAGCTAACAGCTTTACCCCGCACGCACATACACACACGCAGAGACAGGCAGTAATGAGGGATACTTGAGCTTTACTGTCCACGCTAACCCCATATTTTCCCCTTCACTTCTCCTCTCTGTAGTCCTTCTCCGTCACTCTCTTAGCCACACCCAGCCCATTTCCCGCCAATTACACCCAAATCGCAGGTGTCACTGCAAATTGAATTGGTGCAGCCGTTAGCAGCGTTTTTCCGCTGAATAGCCAGAAACCAGCCGTCGACGTTAGCTAGCGCTGTGGAAGCGACATTCCTCCTACAGCTCATTTCAATGTGTGATGGCGGCGTGCGTGTGTGTGTGTGTGTGTGTGTGCGCGCGCGTGCGTGCGTGTGTGTGTGTGTGTGCGTGCAACCGTGAGACGGCAGCACAACATCCTCCACTGTTAGGAGAGACTTCAACCACAGACTCTGGGAAGCTTTTTGAAGTTCGGCATCTCTTCATTCGCCGCTCCCAGTCCCTTTTTTTTCCACTTTGAGCTTTATGTACCCTTCCCTTGCCCCCCCCCCCATCGGCACCTTGCGTGGCGTACTGTTATTCCGTTTTTGTGTTGTTGTTGTTTTGTTGGGGAAGGGGGGGGTTCTTCGCTCTCCAATGCTGCGGCAGGAGAGTGCAAAATGCAATATCTTATGGATACAGTAGGTTTATAACCATGAAAACAAACGTGCATACAGTATTCTCAAACATGTATTTTTACTGATGTTAACTTATGAGATATGGTCTGCTACATTCATATGAAAGTTATCAATAAGTTTGTGCTAAGAATCATTATAAATGATGGGAAACAACATTTAAAAAATGGGTTCCCCTCTAACTCCTGTGTCGAGGTTTCGAAAGTTCCCTTGAGCAAGACGCCTAACTAACTGTGTGTGTGTGTGTGTGTGTGTGTGTGCAGGGAAGTCCTGTAAAGCGCCGGAAGGTTATAAAAGCACTATATAATATAAATGCAGTCCATTTACCATGTGGCTAAAATTCTAAATGACCCTTTCCCTTTTTGTGGTTTGTCCAACCCAGGTCAGCCTTTCAAACTGGACCCAAAGACTGCCCACAAAAAGCTACGACTGTCCAACGACTGCCTGACCATGGAGAAGGACGAAAGCTCGCTGAAGAAGAGTCACACGCCGGAGCGTTTCAGCGGCACGGGCTCATACGGCGCAGCTGGGAACGTTTTCATCGACAGCGGCTGCCACTATTGGGAGGTGTTGCTTGGAGCGTCTACGTGGTGAGAAACACGCAGAGGCTCACACCTGTTTCATCACGCTACGTGTGACAGAGTACGTTCACCCCACTCTGGGAATCGAACCCCGCTCCCCCACGTAGAGAGCAGACGCTCTGCATGACACGCTGAAACCCAGTGGGCCCTAGAGTGCAACGCCAGAGCTTCCGGAGAGTGAGATTTAACTTGCTGTGCAGCTTCCAGTTGGCCACTGTTATATACGCAACAGAGACACCGGTGGAACCAAGTGTCTCCCTCTAGGGACATTAAGTCAGGCTGCTCTTTCACGTCCATACACAGTTGCCTGCCCATGGCATTTCATAATAACTAATTGGCTCTCAGGCCTATTGTTGTTGGAGAGACCCAGAGGGGGCTGGTGCCCACATTGCCAGCTCATGCCATTAAAGGCAGGGTCATTCTCGAGAATGCTTGCTAACTTTGTGCTCACATCAAAACAAAAAAACCTCTGAACCTCCGCCCCAAACATTGGAAATCCATTGCGAAGCCAAGCGGAATTGTTGTTGTGAGCTGGTGTTCGCCACTTTGTGTTCATATTTACAGAGCAAGGGCTGTGTAAAGGTAAAGGTGCTTTTATTGTCACATACACATACATGTTGCGAAATTCATCCTCTGCATTTAACCCATCCCTCAAGGGAGCAGTACCGGTGTAGAAGTACCGGATAATATTTTTCAACACGCACAGATAGTAGATAAACAGTAAGCTACAGAAATGTAAGTAGATATTCTCAAAATTTCACAAAAACATGTATTATCTTACAATTGGCTTACAATAGCCAGCTGAATATATTATTAAAGTCCTTCTAGGTAAGTATCGCCACTCGGCAGCCATCTTTGAAACGACCGGGCAATTATTTAAGATGACAGGCAGGTGGCTTACAGTATGTCAAGTCAACCACATGACTGGTTAAATAGGTTCATGCTTGGCAGTTATAAAGCAGACAATTGGCTCTTTTTGTTATTATTGGGATATTTTCAGAATTTTCAGAATTCTCTCATAGAGCTCCATTCCAAATTCTCTAAGTGGCATGTCTCCTCTATACAGTGTCTTTGACTATACATTTTAAAGAGCTTCCTACCTGCTTCTTACTAATGTACAGGGACCCGGTCTTTCCCTGCAGGTACGCCATCGGTGTGGCTTACAAGTCGGCCCCGAAGAACGAGTGGAGCGGCAAAAACTCGTCATCGTGGGTCTTCTCACGCTGCAACAACAACTTTGCGGTGCGACACAACGGCAAGGAGATGCTGGTGGAAGCCAGCCTTCAGCTGCGGCGTCTGGGGGTCCTGCTGGACTACGACAACAACTCGCTGTCTTTCTACGACGCCATGAACTCCCAGCACCTCCACAACTTCGACATCTCCTTCCTCTTGCCCGTGGCGCCCACGTTCATGATCTGGAACAAGTCGGTCATGATCCTGTCGGGGCTGCCCGTCCCAGACTTCGTCGAAGGAGGCTCCCCGGATTTCCAAGACCACCACCACCACCAGCAGCAGCATCAACAGCAGACGGGCCTGTGTAGGCAAGAATCGCCGTACGTGTCGGGGATGAAGGCCTGTCACTAAGGGCTGCTGGTTACCGTGGAGGTACGGCGGAGACAAGAGATCGGCTGCAAGCTGGGGAGACACTTGTCGCCGAGACTATATTCCCGTATTTCTTTCAACCTTATTGGATTTGGAAAGTGCCGGAATGGTGCGCCGGTTAGGGGATTGACGGTTTGCCGGCCATCGGAGCCTTTGCGGCTCTGCAATGGAACTGTTTGAGTTGGGGAACGTGTTTGGGAACAGAAGAACATTGTGCGCGCTCACTTTTGCGGATGCCCTCGGAATTGGACTCCTGGTTTTCTTGACCCATTAAGCTCTTCCTGGTTCATGGTTACTTCCTGTTTTAACCTTTGAATAAAGAACAACAAAAGTATGATATTCTCACAGGCATTTGGAATATTATAATACAGCACAAGAGGCGGGACAATAGAGTACATTTATTTAAAAGGAACTCTTACTAAATTACGGAGTGTCCATATTTCCATTGCAATATGACCTTGGATAAGAAGATTTTTTTTTTGTTGGCAGCTGTGGTAGCGCCTTATTGTAGTGCAGTCAAATGCTAACGCTAACAGGCGCAAACTGCGGCCATATCATGCTATTTAATTCTGACACAACTGTTACCGTCTTTACTGCTCGTGTCGTATCATCAAGTTTGTTTGTGACAAAACTGTAATTTCCTTTATTTGATTTGACACCCATTTTTAATTGGGAAGGGGGGGAGGGGGGTAAAGTCTTCCCACATTGAGTTTAAGGATGTTTTTTATTGTCGCTAAATATTATAAGACCACAAGAGTTTGAATTGCACCATGCTACTATTTGTATCATAAGAGGTTTTAAAGAGGTTTAATGAGAAAGTGTTAAATATTTATGACAAAGAAAATGATGGTTTGCATTTATTGTTGATCTAAACTTATTCATGATGCACTTTTTAGATTTACAATAGATTATTTTGGCAGGGAAATGATGTGGTGAGGGAGTGATTGTTTGCTTACTGCTGGCTATGTGCTACTCTGAAGCTACATTCCTCTGTTTGTATCCAGAACTCCTCTTTGTGGTTAAAACTAGCATTGAAAAATCTGTGTTTTGTTTTGAAACTTGGAGCGTGCTTTCCTCTTCTCTTACTCGTGATATCTGAGTTTGGTAATAACTCATATCTGCTCTTATCTACCTATAGCACACTTAGGCTAACACTGTTCTCCCCTCTCCTGACAGACACATTCTGATAAATACAGTGACGTTAATGGAGAATATGGAACTCGCATTCAACTCAGTTCAGTGTCATTGGACTATAAAACATTTAGCGCATTCCATTGCCTCCATATTTGGAAGTCTGATTAAGGAATGAAAATACTGGATTTCAGTAAGTGATGGCAACTGTTTTCACACTGTGCTTTAAACGCTGCCAGGATGTAGCAAGATCACTGTCCTTCCCCTTTGCTCTTCAGATATTTAGTTTAGACAGTTTAGTTTCTTTTTTAAATCACAATTAAATGCTTATAAAGTACCAGAACATTCAGACAGACTATTCAGGGAAGGGTGAACACTTTTAATCTAGATATCACTGCAGGAGTATGTGTTGTCATTTGTGACACTTACAAACATACGTCATGTTTTAGTTCAGTTTGGCCTTACCGTGAAAATACATCCCAAACCAGATAAGAAGTCTGTCGTTCAAGTCATGTCTATATATCTGCATCTAACTTCATAACACTGATTTGGACCACTAACAACATAACCTATCACCGATCGTCATAAAACCGGTCCATATTGGCTTTGAAGGCCTGTTCAGGTAGGGGCTCTTATTCGACAATCAAATGTTTCCGAGTATATGCAGGTCTTTGATGCAGGGAAATGTTGGGGCGTGCATGTGCCCGGTGATGTTCTGTTGGAGAGAAAATGCAGTTTAGCTTTCATGCAGTTTAGCTTTCACGTGTGTGTGTGTGCGTGTGCGCGTGTGTGTGTGTGACACATTGCTCTTATTCTACTGACGGCCATGCCTTCTCTCGCTCAGCATATCTTTGGCTGGTTTATCATTCCAAATCTATTCTTTTCAATTACATTTTACAAGGATCATATAAATAAGAAACTCATTTCACACTCCAGTTACACATTGTATGCTGTCATTTCCCCTGGTTACTGGGTGAATTAGCGCAGTGAGCTGTTGCTGTGGAGTTTCACAACTGATAGCTAAATGGCGAAACCTCCAAAACGAGTGATTGATCGTCTTGGAGCTACAGAGAACAGCAACACTTCCCCGGGCAAAGGTAACACACTGAAGGCTGAGGTAGGCCAGGCAAGATATTTCCCTGTCAGGGAGATTAGTGAGTGTTAACCTGACATCTAGAAACTCACCCAGTTCAGCGAACATTGTCGATCGTTGCCGGAATTGACCGCTGGTTGATTTGTGATAGGCTCAGACAAGCTGAAATCATCCGTAAAGTGTGTTTGGCAAAGTCACTGCATGATCACGTGACCTTGCTTCAGGTGCATAATCTTGTGAGACCTTGTTTTGTTTGGGTTCAAGTAAATTTAAAAACTAAAAAATAGATTGTATATGTTAATCACCATGCATATCTTTGCTTGCACTGCTTTTTTTTTGTCTCTAGTAAATACAGTAAAATATAAATGGTGAATTATGCTCAATCACTTCTCACTTCTTGTAGTACAGCGTAATACAGTATATTAGAGACAATACAATAGCTTCTTTTTTTTCTTTCTGTATTTTGAGAAATCGTTTTTTTACTGTGTGAGAGAAAGGCTCTCCTCAACTTTTGATATTTGGACCTTGATGAGCAGCACATGAAAGCAGAGTGTTGCGTTGAAATGAGGCTTCCATAGATATAACAGATTGTTTTAGCCAGGAAGAAATGTCAATCATAGGGGGAAATATATATTATATAAAATTGTATAATATACAAAATATATATGAACCAATGTTATTTATGTGAATTTCAAAGTCCAAATAAAAGTATGATCATACTTGTGTTGTTATTACGGTTCTTCATTGTTTATCTACTTTCTGTAGCCCTTTTATTAGACGTATTCTGTCTTCCAGACTATATAATGGAATAAATCTGGAATGAATCTCTGCTGTTTGACTAGGCAGGGTTAACTAACTCTGGTTGAAATTATCAAGCATATCATTAACAATGACTTCATTATTTCATTTTTTTTATTTTATCTTTCCTTAAATCTTTATAAATCTTTTCTTTGATGCATTCCTGCCTGTACCATGAGCCTGAAGCTCTGAAGAAAATGTAGCCCCTCTCATAGAAACATGTTGTTACAAAATACTGGATGCTTGCAGGGCTTTTAGAATCTAGTACTGTAGCTTGGAGACCAAAATGAAATGCAGCTCAAAGCTTTTAGACGTGCTGGTTCAGCCATGCCCAGAAGGCTTGAGAGGGTGTCGGGGCCAGAGCCATGTAGAAGAGGGTGTCGGGCCAGAGCCATGTAAAAGAGGGAGTCGTGTCAACAGAAGTTCAAAATTCTCAAATGGTTTATGTAGATGCAAAACAGTTCCAGGAAGTGCTTGGTGGGAAATTTGAACTGATAAATACAGACACATACCTGCAACACATACCTCTTGGTAATTAGTAGTATTTAAATGCATCGATTAACATTTAGAATATAATTTATGGGGCACATCTAGTATTTGCGGCTAACTTCCGGGAACTGTATTGAGGTTCCACGATCTGCCATTGCTGTGAAACGAAACGGTCCATTTTGGTCTCCTACGTGCCAAGCTCTTCTACGTGGCTCTGTCAGGGCTATAGTCAGCTGGGCTGGCAGGTCATCCTCACCCAACGGTTATAGGTTAACAGGCCTGTGCCCTCTCAGCCCTCATCTGTACTGCAGTGATTTGGCCCAACAATGCTTGCAGACATGACAGACACACGCACGCAGACACACGCACACAAACACATACGCACACAGACACATGCACACAAACACATACGCACACAGACACACGCACGCAGACACACGCACATAAGCGCATACGCACGCAGACACACGCACACAAACACATACGCACGCAGACACATGCACACAAACACATACGCACACAGACACACGCACGGAGACACACGCACATAAGCGCATACGCACGCAGACACGCACACAAACACATACGCACGCAGACACATGCACACAAACACACACACAGACACATGCACAAAAACACATACGCACACAGGCACACAAACACACACGCACGCAGACACATGCACACAAACACATACGCACACAGACACGCACGCAGACACACGCACATAAACGCATACGCACACAGACACACACACACACACACACACTCCTGAGATGGCAATGCTCATAGTTCAAACAGAACATGCACTACACCTAATATCATTTAGAGGACTTGGGAGGTGTTGATTGATGTATCTCTTTATTGAAGTATAAATAAAGTTCTGTCATGATATCTTCTCAGGTTCACTTGGTAGTCTTTTTTGTCTATATAATAGGGCTGTCAGATGATTAAAATAATGTAATCGCAATCATTTGCACGCTTGACGTAATAAATAAATAACAAGATATACCAGCTTTATGCAAATGTTTGTATTTATTTTATATATGGTATGTTTATCGCAATTAATTGCACGCTTTACATAATAAATTGCACACAAAAATTTGCATATTTTTACATGTTCAAAATTTCACCATTGTTATCTTTTTAGAACAAGATATGCCAGCTTTATGCAAATGTTTGTATTTATTTTATATGTGATATGTTTATAGCAATTAATTACGTAAAGCGTGCAATTAATCGCAATACATTTTTTTATCGACCAACAACCATACTACGTATATTCTATTCTACGTATGATGATTGAGGAAGTCAACCAGCACAAATGTCCCTCTCATATACCTTCCTGCACATGTATGACATATTAGCCAACGGCTAAATGTAAAGCTCGCTACGACAGCGCTCCTTCACACAGATACAGTATAGCAAACAAGAAGGGAAGCTGAACGAGTAACCCCATAATTACATTTCTAATGGCAGAATAATTAGTGTCCCCTGCACAGCACTTTAAGTCATTTGTCACTGTAGCTTTAAATGTAGCTTCCACAATAAGTCTAATTAGTGTCACTGCTAGCTTTAGCTAAAAGCGTCAGTAGGCAGTATGTGTAGTATTCGTAATTTAGTAGTATTATCATTATTAGTCATTTAAGTTTTTTGCAGTTTAGTTTTGGCAGAGAATCGTAGATGAAAAGCTCCATGTTGAAACAAATCATAAGCTTCTGCTATGTTGAGGCTATACTTAAAGAGTTGTTGTTTTTTATTCCTCTTATTTATTCCTCTAGAACTACATGTTGACCTGTCGTCCCAGTGAATCTCACAGCAGTGGAAATTTGTCAGTTCTGGTGTTCATCTGTGAGCATTGGTAGGGTATGCTAGTTGTTACGGGCCTATCCACACACTCCACATCTGGGCGTAATGAGCTGCAAATCCCTATATCCAGCCCTGGCCTGGCGCCATCCTACATCCAAGCCTGTCACACACCTGTTTGAACCGCCTCAGCTGGTTGATAGGACTGGATAATCTCCTGAGTGACCCCCCCTTTCCTTCTTCATCCCAAACCTTACCTGACATGCCAAATATCTTTGTCCATTAGCCACATCCATCTGGGGAGTCGTTGATTGAAACTTTTTTAAAAGGGCAGGCGCCTTCATAAAATACTTGGCAGATGATTGGACGAACATGTGAACCAGCACAGCCTGTTAAATCCACTCACGTCATGCAGTAGAAAAGTCTGGAGAAGAGTGAAAACATATTTTCCATTGAGAAAAGCCTTTGCTCTTCTAATCAATTCTAATAAAACTGATGCTATATTGCATTACCTACTGTATGTTAATCTCTCTTGGACCCACCATTTTTGTTAACGAGATGTTTTAAAGTTGCTTTTGTCACACCTAAACCACGCCCGCGGCTAAGAGTGCGATGTTCATTGGCCACACACTTGCTTTACCGGCCTGAAACACAACGATTTCCAAGCTCTCTAGACTGATTCTCGAGGAAAAGTCAAACCGAAGTCAAACTGAAGTTTGTAAGATCTTCCCCCAATAAACAAGACATGTTCGATCTGTTTTGGAGTAGGCATATATGCTGCTTTGATTAAAAATCTCAGTAAAAGCTAATATATCACGACAGTGTGAATGCAGGTGTAGAGGCTTATAGCCTTGTTCGTTCTGTTTGAAGTGGTGTTTATTTCTCAGGGTGTCTGACTTTCAGGCCTACTTAGTGTCTACAGAAAAGTCAGGGGAAAAAATAAGAAATGGTGTTCCTACATCTTCACGCATTTATAATTTATAGTTTATAGGCTAGAATATATAATTATATAAAGCGAAGGAAACATTGTTCATATTCAACTGTAACTGAAAGGAAACAACAACAGTGCGATAGAGTGAGATTTGAGAAGAGCAACATAGATGTTAACTCGAGCTGTTGAGGCAGATGGAGGCATTGTTTACCTTTGCTAAGCGAGGATAAATCAGACGGCTGCCGAGGATCGAGACCAGCGGCTTGGCTCCCTGCCCGCGGGTTGATTGAGGAGAGCCATGAACCCTGGGAAATGAGGATCTCAACAGGCTGTAGATCACTGAGAGTCCACAGGAGTCTATCTCTATCAGCAATATTTATATCTTTCGTTATCTTTCTCTATCTCTTGAGAGACCAGGACACACACACACACATGCAAATGCATGCAGAAAGTACAATGGTGAGAGATCTCAGCAGGGCATCCATCAAACGGCTATCAGTCAGATCGCCCATGGAGGGTTTTGAAAGACTTGCTGGGAGCGAACGACGGAGGCTGTGCAGCTTTTCACAGAGATCTCAGCAGAAATCTCCCCGTCTTTCACCCTTAACAGAGGCTCCTGTCACATTTCTCTCACAAGTGATGTATTTGTTTGGCCTGTGTCTGATGCACAGATGCATATACACAACATATTAATATAATGCTGTGACAGTTGGATTTCTCCCACTGTGGTATCTTGTTAGCCTCGCGAGATCAGGATGGTATCGCTTCGCCGTGAAAATCAGTCTGGAAAGCCTCGAAATCATTTTGAATGTGTCCGAGTAGCAACTGAACTAACCTATCAGTGTCGTGTTTATAGCTAGACGGGCGTGGTTTTCCAATCAGAGTTGTGTTTATAGCTATACGGGCGTGGATTTCCAATCAGTGTCGTGTTTATAGCTATAGGGCCGTGGTTTTCCAATCAGCATCGTGTTTATAGTTATACGGGCTTGGTTTAGGTGTGCCGACAGCGAAAACGACCAGATGGTTTATCCAATCAGCTGTCAAGTGTTTTTTTGAAAGTACATCCATTCACAAACAGTTTCAATGTACGACTCCTCAGATGGACATATGAAAACAATTCCTCTGGCATTAGTTAGTAACTTGTGGGTGCTCATATGTAATTAAAGTGACTGAAGGAATGAAACAGTTCTGGTGTACATTTTGGTAGCACCGTCACATTAAGGTATCTCAGCAAATGTTAATGACCGGTGTCTGTAATCTAATAAATAACAAATTAAATTCCTTTATTTGGTTAATGTAATTTTGTCTTAGCTGCTGGGAAATGCATATACTGTAGTTTTACTCCATCATTCCTTTGCCAGCAATATTTTTACAGATTAATGGATATGAAAAGAATTATAGGTTGTGCTGCAATACATTGTTACGTACAAAAACAAATGGCTTCATATAAAGTCATCTGTAGGCTAAACAGTAAATTATGGTAATAGATGCTCATATTTCTCACTAATTGCAAACACTCATTAGTTTAGCTGTCTTTCCATACTAAACTCTAATTAGTATGTTTGCCTATGCGGATGCAAAAATATATACTAATACTGAGAAAAGTATTCCTTTGATTGGGATTCTATATGAATATTAAGTTATGTATCTTTTTGTTCAAAATTGTATTCAGTGCAGATCTGAAAAGAAACAATGTGTTTCAGGCCTGTTTACCTGTTACTGCCCTGTGTTTACCTTGTGTTTCAGGCCTGTTTCTATCATGCCCTGCCCTGTGTTTACCTTGTGTTTCAGGCCTGTTTCCCCGTCACTCCCTGCCCTGTGTTTACCTTGATGTTTCAGGCCTGTTTCCCTGTCACTCCTTGCCCTGTGTTTACCTTGATGTTTCAGGCCTGTTTCCCTGTCACTCCTTGCCCTGTGTTTACCTTGTGTTTCAGGCCTGTTTCCCTGTCACGCCCTGCCCTGTGTTTACCTTGTGTTTCAGGCCT
>JAODTR010033548.1:12500-21257 GCA_025399935.1 Amblyopsis rosae | reverse complement strand
ATATATATATATATATATAAGCGCCTAAAGACGTTGACAGTTTTCCCAGTAAGCGGATACTCTGCAAACTCACATACACCAGCTGACTCTCTGCACATACCACATTTGCCCCTTGAATGACTCTTAAAGCAACCCCCAGCTATTCATTGTTCACTTTCTGAGCTCATTTTGTCAACACCTGCCAGCTCTCCTCTACATTTTCTTTGTTTTACAAGTTTCATAAGTGGTCTTTTTCTGCATAATTTTCACAATTGTACTTCATATAGTAAATGTTTGATTTCCAGTATTGAGGGTATTAAATTGTATGCAAAATATATTATTTTTAGCCACTTGTCTGGTAGGCCTATTGCTACCAGAGCAGATTGGTCATAATTTATTGCCTTCCAGTATAATCCATTTGTCTCATTTTGTGTTTTTCAGCAACAAACAAAACAAGACACATTTGATTTGTGTTTTGTTTAATGATGTATTTAATAATACTTTAGTTACTGTAAATATAACCAAAACATTATTCAGGCATGCTCCATCGAAAGAGATACACATATTTATAAAATCGTTTTTATTAGCTTTATGAGGGCTATAACTGAAATGTTTCATCCATAACATGTTTCGTGCCATTAACAATAGTCTGTGTCCTCAACAGGAAATACAAAATAACATAATAAACCCAGTAACACTTAAACCATCCGAAATAAGATATAAATGACCTGTGCTTTAATATACTGTACAAATAAGCTGTTGCTAGTGTGAAGAGTATGTAGGCCACTAGATGTCCTCTATGTCATTGAGATATGGAGTCATTGTAAGCATAACATTGTGTAGTAATTCAGGTAAATATTGTAGTTCTTGCTGCTACAGTTGAAGTTAATGGGGTAGTTTACAGTATATTTACTTGCACACAGACATAGCATTGGGTTTGTGTATTTGCGTTTTGTCTAATCCTGTGCCTCAGATTTATATTCATCCTCTCATGTTACACACAACCACATCAACTGAGTCAATTTCACAGGGTTCCAGTTCCTGTTTACAAAACCTTCCCAAACCCATGCGATCAGACCCGGTGTCCAGACAGACTGAAATGACAGTGGGTCCAGAACCATGATTAAAGATTCAGAATGAACCCAATTTATTTCCCTGTGTGGGCAGTTCTCAACAGTGCATACATTTGTCCAGACTTTACCATCCTGGCTTGTACAGTATATGAGGAAGGAAATTGAGGGGATAACGGGGATACTGTCCCAGTGTATTTTCTCTATTGTGAGTGCTTTCCAGAGGTATAACACATAGACAGCAAAACACAAGATGTTGTACATGTGATATTACATTGTGCTTGAATGGTGTCACGTGCACTAAATATGCAACATGTTTTGGCCTGAACTATTTTTCACCAGTCCAGTTGTACTCACTGATTGTTGCCAAGTAACCAGTAATACACTGTATGATACTGTGTATAGTTTATACAGCTACAGTATACAGTACCCACTGTATACACGGTGTCTTTATTACAGTATGCCACAGTATAGACCATCATGGCCGAAGAACGCCTCACTGCAGAGCTATTGTGTGTATTGTTTCATCACAACTGGACACAAAATTGCATATCCCAGCGCAGGGATAGTCTTTGAAACAAATGTTCAAACACTTGTGGCACTAATAAGCACAAATTTACCCAGGTTTGTACAAACGTGTTAGGTAGTTTTCTTTGCATTCAAACACAATTTTACAGGAGGAATTAATACAGTAACTGTTACTGATTGCGTAAGTCTACAAAAGATTGGTGTAAAATAAGTAAATAATAAAATGTATCACCCTACATTAAAACATGACTAACAATATCAAAGGCAAATTCTAGGTGTATTGCATCGCTCTCTGCGGCATTACTATCTAAAATATCCACAATCATCATCCATAATCATCATCACCATCATCATCATCATCCTTATGTTGCCTGAGACAGTAATGAGGGTGTGGCCTGGGATGATTAAACCATGCCAGCCTCTCACAAGTACCTGTCTCAGGCAGGCAGGCACGCTTGTAGTCATAACAACGATACACACTGAACGTTTACGAGGAGACCGGGAAACAGCCAGCCAATGGCAGCATGGCTGGTCTGTATGGAGCTTTTTCATTGGACAACAGGCATCTCTAGGGAACAGGAAAATCTAATTTAGACAGGGAGAGGGCGGAGTGGAGGAAGAGACCACCTCTAAGACACACCAGGTGTGTGTGTGTGATAAACGGAGGTACTTGTGTGGTCTGCAAAATAACAGCATATGTCTGTGTGTGTGTAAGGTCTGCCTTCCGGTATAAACTGTTTAGTCTATGTCTATGTTTCCGTTTCATTCTGTACGCGTTTGGTTTTCGTCTAGACAGCTGGAGGGTGTTCCCAGGGTTAGTCAGTGTACATTAATACACACAGTTCTGGGTAAGACATTCCAATGCTGATGTTCTATTTTTTTTATAGTGTGTGTGTGTGTGCGTGTGTGCGTTTGTGTGCGTTTGTGTCTGAAACGTGACCTTCTATCCTCCTCGTGTCAGCCAGCGTTGGTTTTCCCTGAAGCACGTCCACACCCGTAATATGAAGCGGTTCCTAGCGTAATATCCTAACATCCTCCCAGCGACACTCTACTATAAACATCTGCGGTTAGAACCCTTTGGACATGTCAGAAGTCAAAACACAGGGCAGGAGATTTGGTCCACACGATTCCTAGGACCTTCCATTCACAACGGTTAAACTGATAAACTCAGAGAAAGAAGAAAGGAGACAATAAAGGACATTTGAGAGGTTAGTTAACTTGTGAGGACAACCAAGTCATTTTAAAGTGTTAGTATTTGGATAAATCAATCAGCTTTGGGTTAAATTATTTTTTAACTTGATTACATGTGTGTCTCATTGGATCTTGCATGTAAACATGGCACACAGCTGAGGAGAGATTTATGGCTTTAATTACCAGAATAATTCCAGTCTGGAAAATGATTGCTACAGATTAGAATTTTCCCTGAACACATAATCAGTTTGCAATTAACCCTAACTAATTAACAAAAGGATAATCACTAAAATTAACTAATAGCTTCTCAAAATCTATTCTACTTACAAAAGGTCATTCTTGATAAGGTCGCTCAAGATTAACTGCTACTAATACACGTCATTTGTCAACACATCTACTGCCTGGAAAATAGTGTGAATGTTGAGTCAAACTGTACAAAATGTTAAACCAAGTCAAATAACTTTGTAAAAGGATTTGTAACAGAAGTCCTTTGTTCGCAAAAACGATATGACTTAAGTTCTAGATCACTGCAATATCGCATTCTCTTGAGGCGTTGTCAGAAGCAACTATAATTACTATTTTAATTGACTTTTATTATAGTTTACATGGGCACTGAAAATAAGTGGGTTACAAGCTACAAACCGCCATAGTTAGTCATGACTCAAAAAGCTGCGGAACCAGTAACTGATAGGACCTGGTTTCATTCAGAAATTAACTTATCATTCAACCAACACTGGCTGACAAACGATTGTTGTCTCCACACTGCTGCAGTAAAGTGCTCAGAGATGCCTGTGTGAGAGTTATGTTACCAGAGGGCTCTGTGTGTCACACCAAATGTAAATATTCACTTCCTACATACAGTAAATACAGTATATGTAGGAAGAGTTTAAATGTTTGTTCCATGATAATGCACAGCTTCTTTATCACATATTTAAGACGACAGTTTAGAAGGGGATATAAGGCATTCTTTTCTCTGTCATTTCTTCTCATTGTCACACAATAAATATAACTTGTAACAATCAAAATACACAACCACATTAAAGTTGAATCTGCTCATTTGACTTGAATTACTGAACTCTATCATTCCTTTACACATTGATAATAAAATGGACAAACCGACATTTTGTCCCACTGTGTTTATAGCGCCTTCCAAAACCTTAAATGTGCCACGATGCATACTGCAAGCTCACTTGCTTTGTTGAAACCTAGTTTGAAAACTCTGTCAGCGGGTTCGGGATCATTTCAGGAAAGGCGGGCGAGCAAGCTGTGCACAAGTGAGACTAAACGCAAATGCATTTACCGGTAGTGTCACTCTGTGTCATCACAGTCATCTGATGAGGTTTCAGGTGAGGAAGGGGTTGCTAGCGTCCTCATGATTGAAATCTAAACAGCGTTCAGCAAAATAATCTCAGGTTGCCCCTTTAAATTCAGTTATTTAGTCACGGTGAGCATGTATGATAGGCATGAGCGGTCTTTGATGTGACCGACTGGTCATTTGCCACCAGATAGCTTTCTTAAACAAGAGAGTTTAGCCGACTATTGCGCCAATAGGAAGAGACAGAGGTTTTGATTGAGCCCTCACTTTGAATACTAACCCATAACTGGCTTGTGGAACTTGTACATTTGCATAAACCAGATACATTTTGGTATTGTCAGGGGTCCAAGTCCAGGTAAACCTAAGTCAGGATTTACTCATGATGTTATGAAGCCAGCAGCTGTGCATTGTAGTGGGTGAGTCCCTCTGGTAATTTCCCTGAGGACGTGGACATTAGCAGTGATTACAGGGCCCTCTTATTTATCTCTTATGAATTCACATTGATAGAGCTCCTTCATAAAGGTCTTCCTCAAATTTTCAATACTAAAAAAATAGTGCAATTGTTTCTGCAATTATATAAATAATTCAAAATATGTTCTTTCCACTTCCAATTTGCATATGTGTGTATATACATGCCAACATGTATGTCACGCAATGACAAACATGCAAACGTTGGCACCCCAACAAATTACTGGTCATATTATCTCTAGAACTAATCAACACAAATCTTTACTCTTAAGAATCCCTATGTTTAAAACAAACAAACAAACGAACATTTCTACTTTCTTTGTCTTCAGTTTTATCAAACGTATTGCGAATTATCTTTTTCCAGAGGGTAAACAATGTAGTTTGTGCAAACTGTTCATAAGAAAAGTTTAGCAGAGCATTTACTATAGATAATCTATACTGTAGCTCGTATCAGAATTTTGATATTGAGACTAGCATGCTAATTTGCTATTAGGATACCCTGATAATGTGCTTGCATGCTAGCATTTGCCAAGGATATAGCTGTCAGATACTTGCAATTGATTTAAGTTCATTTTAAGTGTGAGTCCACTGCAAAACATACTATTTCATCTCAAATTCTTCAGAAGGGATGTTTGAGAAATCAGACCTCAAGTTTACAATCAAAGTATCAAGAGGAACTAGTGGCAACTAACTGAATCAATGCACCTGGACGATTGCAATATTTAGCTTTTTGCCTAATTAAGATTTGTAAGCGCAAATGATAAGCTGTAAGCATGAATAAGACAATAAAGTAAGTTCTCGAACTTCTACAGAAACAAACAAAACAAGCAAATATGTATAATGACTGGAGACCTTCGGTCAGTCTATTGGACATTATGACCCTCTTTCATCTGGCGTTCAGACAGGAAGTAGTAAGCTGTGAAACAGGAAGTAGCCGGTATTCCTCCAAGTTCAACCTGTGCTGGAGAACGCCACTGCTATGAGCTGTTTCCTAAGAAACAGGGTTTACAGGAAATGCTACTGATGCTGTCACACCTGCTGGGGGTTGTGGGATTTCTCCTTTTGATTCCTGGCGTTCCTGTTGTCCACACTTCCTGGAGTGGGCGGAGCCTGCTGCTGAGACGTATGTCGGATCAGACCATGTTCCAGCGAGGAGGGAGGGTTTAGTGATGCTGGTGCAGTCTCATGGTGGTGGTGTAGTGCCAGGGATGTCGGATGGTAGTAGTGTCCAATGACCTCGCTGTAGGCTGGGGGAGCCCCTTCTAAATGTGGCCTGTGCTTCTGCTGTGGAGCCAAGAACTCCTGGGCCTCCAGTGTGCTAAGGCCTGCATGGCCATTTGGAGGGGGACCCTGCAGCCTGGGGTGAGAACACAGGAGGGGTCAGACCGCATGGAACTAAAAGAAAGGGCAGCTCAGATGTTGGCTGTCATACAAGGCTAAGGCTAAAGTGCTAAAGTGAAACCTTTCCTTAAAGTTGAGGGGTTCTCAACTATTGGCCTGTTATCCATAAGCCCCACTTTGAGAACTGACTACCGCACTTTGCCATCAGTGAGCCAGCACAAATCTCACCGGCGGGCTGTCAGGTGTGGTTACCTGGCTTGCAGACAAGAGGGGGAGGGGTCCAGCAGGTGAGAGTCATAGACGGTTCTGTTGGGCGGAGCTCGAACTGACTCGCGGTTGAGCTCCATCTGTTGCTCGGAGTTACGAAGCTGCAGGGTGCATGGGCCCTGGTAGGGCGGAGGCTCCTCGCCGTCCGACAGCGAGATTGTGGGGGGCAGGTCTATCAGGGACTGGGGCAGGTATGGGTAGGTGGGCTGGAATCGGCTGGAGGAGTACTGGAAACGCTGGGAGGATTGTGACTGGGGACTCTGCAGGTCACGATGCAGGTAGGAGGCAGACAGTCCTCGGCTTGGAGGTCTGGGGACGTAAACCTGCTGCTATTGACAACAAGATCGGTGGGTGTTATAAACAGAGGATATGGATTATAAACTGGACTGAATTTATATTTTGCCTCACAAGCCCAAGTAGTCTGTTGGGGACAGACATATTATACTACTACTGTTATACTAAGACGTATTCTACCATTATAATGTCTGGAGACATCGATCAGACAATTTGGCTTGATTGCGAGTGAGGCATTAAGCAGGTTGATCCACCATATATAATAATATAATCAATCATATAATGTTCCCTTGAGGATTCAGACTGCACGTTGCTCGTTTACCTCGTTCAGCCCACTGGCACCCCTTGGTGCCGCGGAGGAGCATAGACCAGTCTCCTTAAACACAAAGAGAGTACAAGAGGGGTGAGACGTAAAATATACGATGCGTTAAGAGTAATGGTTGTTAGAAATAGCATGAATATGAGTGAACCGTGCACATTATCCTGCACACACGCACACACGCGCACGAGCACACACGCGCACGCACGCACACACACGCACGCACACACACACGCACACACACACACACGCACGCACACATCTGATTCATTATCAAGTGATTAGAGAGCACTAATGAGGACATTACATGTCAGTTGGTGTGTTGAAACTGAAACCACATAAATGAAAGCTGTAGGTCTATTTCACCCTAGTAAAGGACAGTATTTCACATGTAAGTAGTCATACATTGGTGCTCAGGATTGACCAAGAAAATAAGAGATCAGACAATGTATTTGTATTATACATGAATGAAATCAGGAGTTCAAAACGATCTCAAATACTACAGTGGACAGAGCTTACATTGGCCAGTGATAGGTGTCTCCTCTGATTGTGGCCATGTCTGGAGAGGAGTGAGCGTGCTGACAGTCGGTAGTGGTTTAACAGACAGGTGATAACTACAACCATCACCATCATCACCATGACGATGACCAAGATCTGGACGAACTCCAGCTGGGCTAGAGCGAGAGAGAGTGGAGAGGAAGTTCATATCCACATAGGGTAGTAAATCATTGCCCTTTGTAGCTTTGTGTTGCCCTAGGCTAGCCATGCTCCAAATAGTGATGCAGGTATTTTGTCGTCCACGTCAATAGCTATGTAAATGACTAATACCATTACCACACAAAATTCTTAAATATGTAAATCGGAAAACATTTAAAATAGAATTTTACAAACATTTGGCAGAACTTTACAAACATTTAGAAAAGAAACACAAACCCATCTACAACATTTACTCTCCATGCACCTTCTGTTGGCTCTCAGGGCCAGCTTTGATTAGATTCAGCCTATCCCCCCCCCAAACACACAGCCTTTTTCTCACGCGTTTTGTAGAAGGCAGGCAAAGGTCACTTTCAAGTCAGACAGCTAGGAGAAAACAACACACACACATGCACACACACACACACACACGCACACACACACACACACGCACACACACACGCACCCACACACGCACACACACGTGGACACACACACACACACACACACACACACACACTACTATGTGAATAACTAGTTACATTTCAAAAGAAATTAAAATATTTGACATTTAACAAACACATAATGGATCATTTTAATTCTTTACATCCTACAGCATGAAACATCCAAAATCTGCTTTTATTTCCTCTTATTGATAAGCATTGTCTGTGTAGCCAATGACAGATACAAATCTGGTCATAGGAATCATTTGATGTCCATAATTTATTACAGAGCTGTAATTAATTAATAATTAATACTAATATCATCAAAATGTCATATTTTAGAAAATGACTGATTGTGAATAGTCAAATGTGATACTTGTCAGTAGGCAAATATGGACAAAACTACAAAAAAGACACAAACTAATAACCAGCGCGGATCAGCAAGGATTAGCATGTAAAATATAGGATATTAACATATGTAGCTTTAGGCTGAGTGTACACATACATACACACATTTTCATTGCAGGTTCATTACTTACTGAAATGGCGCTAAAGCGAGAGAATGGGTCCAGTTTTATCTCACTGTAATGTCAAGCTCTGCATGAGTGACAAGCCCTGCACTGCTGTATGTTGTTTTACACTAACGATTACATAGTGTCAAAACTCACCACACTGCGTCCGAACACAGTTGTCATGGTTGTGTTTCCCTGAGAGAGGCTGCATATCTTCTCTCTCCCACCTCTTTACCTCTGCAGATCTTCAAAAACACTGACTGGCCTATTTAGAATCCAGTTAAGTCCAATTCAAGCCAAATGCCCTAAATCTAGGTTCCCTTGCTGGGAAGCAAGA
>JAODTR010033548.1:0-7500 GCA_025399935.1 Amblyopsis rosae | reverse complement strand
AAGATCCCCTCCTTGCCTCCACCAACTCTATTTATCTTTCTCTCGCACACACGCACGCGCGCGCGCGCACACACACACACGCACACACGGATTTCAACTTTCAACGTCTGACTTGACTGGATGGGCTTGACCTTAGCGCACGAACACACGCACACGTCTGGCTTTTCTAGAATGGCGAAGCGACATCAAGTTAAACTCGCAGCAACATTTTCACGAGCAATGAAAATAAATGGCTATATATTAGCAGTACTTACTTATCTCCGTGCTACTGTAGGACGCCGCGCGCTTGCAGTTGCAGGAGCACGAGACGTTGGCGTGTGCGGCGGCGGCAGCGCTCGTGGCGTTTAAAACACCCATGAAGTTCAACATTGAACTCCAGCGCAAGGAGAAAAAGAGAGAAAGGGGAAAGGAAGGACTGGGAAAGAGAGTTAAACCAGTCCTTTCTTTCTCCCCCTCCTTGCCGGTCCCGTCCTCCTTCCCCTCCTCTCTCCTTTCCCAAATAGGCTATGGTCTCTGTTTTTTCCTCGTCAAGAAGAAAAAATCACGTCAGTATGTCTTCACCCTGCCCCTGATCCTATCTCAACATATATATGATATAGTGGCTGTATAACATATATCTTCATCTATATATGGTCAGGCTTTTAGTACCGGAGCTCCTTAACGCCCATTTAGACCAGAATCACCTTGTCCGAGTCGCTGCCCAGTTCTGCCGGTTTAAACCAGGTAAAATTCCCCCTGAACGCGTAGGTCTCGCCCTACTTTGTTACCACTGACAGGCGTCTGGTCTACGTCTCCCCCCTCTTTCTCGCTCCCTCTAATAAACTTTCCCACGAGCGGACTGATTTAGGATCGGCTCGCGAATCACACACTGTGACTGCGTATGCCAGTGCTGTTTTCCAAACTGGTCTGAGTTCAGTCTGGCGGGAGTTAAACCTCTCAGGTGGGCGGTGCCTCAGAGCCAGACAACGTGACGTCGGCGCTAGACGTGGGCACATTAGTGATTGACATGCCTTTGAAACCAATGATATAGGATCTCTTCTGCTTCCAAAGTTTGACGAGCTCTGGTCAGTAGTTTACGTGTAGTATAGGCCTAGAATCGTTAGTAGCATAGGACATTTTTATTGGACGATGAGGCATAGTTTTTTTATTATTTCCCACGATAACACTAGCCTACCAAAATGCTAGCATGCTTATCTTGTTAGGCTAAATTGAAATGATCAACGGTAAATTAATTGTCTCTGCGTTAAGGCTATTTTTCTTTCTTTATAACACATGTACGTCTACATAGTTACAAAAGACCTGCATTAATCTAATTCACGTTATGAAAGAGCAGGCTGTTCTATGAGAAATTGATCACGTACGTTGTAATTCCAAGGACAACCCCAAAAAACATGTAACTACAGAATCAATGCGACTGTTTGGCCCAGGTTAGGATTAGCCTAAAGAGATATGTTTTAATAAATAATATTGTCAAGTAACATTTCATTTTAAGGAACGAATGCTAAAGTTGCACATAAACTGTAATAAGGTACATTAGAAATAGGCCTACAATATTGAAAGAAATAATTTATCGGATGTCTCTCAGCGCTTTGCCTCCCCCTGGTGGAGGCCAGAGATATTTCTAAAATCCAGTCAATAATGTTTGAGGAGAAACCGTTCAGTATTTAGTTGTCACCCTGTCTGCTGGTTAACTAGCCTATATGCATATGTCTATCCATCCATATAGTTTCTACACTTTATTTACTTCAGAATGTAATCATTATTTCTTCATCATCAATTACATGTGTCTGTTCTCTGCTGGATAAATTGTGAATAATAGCCTATTTTAAACTTTACCAGCAGGGACTTTATGTGTAACTGAATGATTCAGACATCTTGGCAATTTACTGTTTGACGCACGTGTGTGTGTGTGTGCGGTACTGTAGGCCTATGAGTCATTTTACCGTAATGCATTGTCTTTTGCCTGAGTCACCTGAGGGATATCTGTCTTAATGATAAAAAATAATAAATACTCATATGGCATGTACATTTTCATCAGTTATCTAGAGGTATGAAGAGCAGGTCTTTCTATTTAGTTCCGTATTTATAGCAAAGTCATAACATAACATACCCTCTCTCTCTCTCTGTCTCTCACACACACACACGCGCACACATACACGTGCACACACACACACACACACACACACACACACACAAACCTCTCATCACAGCTGCAGTTGTGTGAGGTAATGTCTGTCTGAAAGAATAACAAGTCTACCTCTCTTTCCTTCTCCCCACAAACTCCAAATATGTTTATAAAACACTGTCATAAACATGAGACATTGCTACACCATTACATTTGACTGTGGTGTATTATAATTTGTTTCTATATATGTATGTATGTATGTATGTACTGTATGTACTGTAGGTATGTATGTACCTATGTAATATAATAGCAGTTAACATGTCCTAACTCTTTGTATTTCAGAGATTTAAGGGCAGACAGACAAACCAAGAGACAGTTTGTGTCTACACCTACAGTATTGTGTGTGTGTGTGTGTGTATGTCTTTATTGTGGGTTAGGACATACCAGTTAGGATCACAGGCAGTGTATGCGTGTTTGTGTGTGTGTGCGCGCAGGATTTAATGAGGTCAAAATATAATCTCAGTAATCTGATTACAGAGCATCAGATTTGATGCCTCTTAATTTACCGTCTTGCTTTTTATCTGCCTGTCTATTCATCTTTCCTAGTGCTTTTCAGCAAATTGATCTATTTAGAGGACATACATATAGCATACGGAACTGGTGCCCATGGAGGGTTATGGAAGGGAGGGGGGTGGATAAGAGGGGCAACTCCCTTTCCCCTTTATGAACTGTTTCTTCAATTTATGTCATGTTTGATTCCCTCTACTGTATTGTGATTTTAATGCAAATATGAATAAGTGTATCTGGTTTTATATGGCTCATTGAAGGAACAGTGGAAATATATAATATAATATAATATAATATCGTCTTTTTTTAAATACATGAAGATAGTGTTGGGTGCTGGGTTATAGCTTACATCCCCTGTAGATCTGAAATGCTAAAGGTGTCCCTTTTCATTTTATGATCCTTTCCCTTACTGTCTCAGTGAGGCACTTGATGGCTGTTTGAGGTACAACACCTACACTAAACACCATAACCCACTCAGCCACCTTTAAAATGTCCCATCATATGTTGTCATGTTTAGTCCACAATTTACATATTTTGAAAGTTTTGAGAAAACTTTTTGCCTGTCACTTCTCACTGGGATTATAACTTTAAAAAGCATGTTTTTAAGAATTTAGTTTGTATGAATTTATTTGAATTTAGTTTGTATTAGATTCACTAGCTGAGTTGTATCAGTACAAAAGTTATCAACATTCTAAAAGTGTCTGGAGCCCAAAAATAAAGACATCTTATTTATAAAAATGCATGTGTACAGCTTGAAGGCCTAAAACATGGCCTGACACCATTGACACATTTTGTCTTCAAATGTAGATTTTTTCCCGCTTACCCCACTTTGACTATACACGTCAAATGTGACCAATGTACAATTACATAATGACTGACAATCTACTCACCTTTGCATACACAAAGGCTTTAATACAGCTTAAATAAAACGTTGGTGCTGCAGCTTCTAGTCATTAGTATCTTATTAATATCACCTTCTGCAACGTGTTCTTAATAATACAGCATACTAGAAATGGTGCAATACAGTGCAATATTACATATGGCAGACAACCACTGTGTGACCAGAGAAAAAGCGATGAGTTAGTGAGAGAGAGAGAGAGAGAGAGAGAGAGAGAGAGAGAGAGAGACAGAGAGCAAGAGAGGTCGCAGAATTCCGTCTCCAAGACGACAGTCTGTCAGTATGCGTTACAGGCAGGTGAAACATTATCCGTACAGAGAGAGGGAGAAGACTCTCGCATGTTCACGAGGACAGATGGCAGACTTGGTACAGACACCACAATCCATCAGATGTGGAGATCCAAATGAAATCTGGTAAAAATATCTCCACATTTACTTTTTGTAGTACTAGTGCAAATGTTTGTTATACATTCATGTATATTTGATTGGAAACACCATTGGGAACGAATAGTCTACCTGTTAGTGTTGACTGCTTTGACAATATTGCATTTAATTCATGTTATTTGAGTGCTTTTATCAAAACCTGTCAAAGTACTTACAAGCAAGTATAGATTACCATACATATTACCATATCACATTCAGAGGTTATCTTCTCACGGTACGCTAGATGTTCGTTTTGTGTGCAAGATGAATAAGAATCTGGTGTTCCTACCCCTGGCTCTGTAAATGGGAATGCAAATAAAGTGGTGCGGAGCGCACCACATAATACTATGCTAGCCTTGGCAATGCACATCCAATGTAGGAGGGCAGAGCTTCCAAGGGAGCAACAGTGAAGGGAGTTTAAATGTCAACAATCTATTTTCAACATGCCATACTCCACCTTTAGACTAAATGCAATGCCCCTTTGAGGGCTACTAGTGCTTCTATGAAATGTATATAATGCTATTAAATAATCAATACTTGATACATTGACATGAATAGGTGCCACATGTACATTTACTTCCACAAACAAAAGTCACAAAATAGAAAATAAGGTGGGTTGACTTCGCAGGGATAATTTAAATGAAATTATAATTATATTATAATTATTAAATATAATAAATATAGGATAATACATTTGAAAGAATTACAGAATGCCTGAGAGCCTTACTGCATTATATTCCATTACATTTTGAATTATCACCTGGTGCCTGATATTAGTTTCCACTTACATAAATATAGACATTTCAAACATAACTGGATGCAGAAAATGCACAAATTCGTGCAGAAAAATTAACTAGAATACAGGAAATTGTGGAGGAAATGTTATTCATTCATACATATAGCCTATTTTCTTCATGGGCTAACAACCAGATGTTTTCTAAAAACCACCCTTGCATTCGTGTATTTTGAGAAGATAGGCTAACATGAATTATGTGATTTTGAGAATTCTAGTCAAAGTCAATGTATGTTGCTGCACTTGGGGCTCTGAACAACGTGTTTGTGTGTGTGTTTTATGTGGTTTTAGGAAAGAAAGAGTGAAAAAAGAGAGAGAGTTAGCAAAAGCCTGGCCCAAAACATGGGGGTTTCTGATAGAAGTTTATGAACAGGTATATAAACACACATACAGTAGACTCTCTCTCTCTCTCTCTCTCGCTCACACACACATACATACATACTTTTAACAAGAACAAACAAACAATCTCATATCACACCATTCTTGTCTTGTCATGGCTCCTAATGAAATTCTGCATCCATTTCAAAATATTTATTTTAACATTCAAACTGTACTGTATAAATACACAATGTGCATTTCAGAATAAGAAGGAAATCCTACAGCAGAAGCAGGTGGCTATTGAACTTCCTTTTCACCAGAAAGCACGACCTCAGACCCCTCTTGAAAGATACATTCATGTATGTATGTATGTACATTATGTATAAATGTGTGCATGTATGTATGTATGTATAATTGTAATATATATATGTACGATATGTACTGCACTGCCATTTGTTAGTCACAAAAAAAGTCTCTCTATGTCTTCCTTAGGTTGAGCCCTCGCCCCGCCTTCCCCAGACAACTCAGGGCCTGATTGGTTGGCGTTCTGGCCAGTCACATCTTCAGCTGCAGACTTTTGGCATGGTGCATCATGGGAGGCGTAGTTATTTCAAAGAACTGGGCTCAGAAGACCCTTATGCCTGATTTTGCATACTGACTAGTAATTTGAATGCAGATTACTCAGATTACCTACCTAAATAAATATAGAATATATATATATATATATATATATATATATATAGCATTTTTAATATTTAATATATTTTTAGATACTGTGTTCAATATTTGTTTAGGTCCATATGATCAGAAGCTGAATGTTACTTTTGTTACTTTTTTGCCAAACTGTGAGCGGCTAGACCTGTTAGACAAAAGAGCCTGGAGCAGCATGTGAATGCACACATAAGAACATTTGCAGTTGTAGTCTGACAATGTAATATGTATAAGACTTTATGTGTCACAAGGAACTGATAAACTTGTACCACCCTCTACTCCTCCCTGCTCTAGAAAGAGGAATGCAATAGGCTACATGAAAGACATTTATTGAATTTCCAATATTCTACTGTATATTACCTAATTGTATAACAGCTGTTATGGACATGGGTTTTTGGACGCCATGAAACTCAAAATGTGGAATACATTTTGTTCAGGTAATTTTAAATTATTTCCAATAAATTCAGCAATGCATTTAGGCCCATTTACCACATAGAAATGGTATATTCCCCATATCCCACTGCTTCTGGTAGGCTACATGTTTTACTCACTTTAAGCATTATTTATTGATTTTACTTAATTTTTTTGTATTTGTGTCACAATAAATAAAACATCTTTAAAATGGCATTAGTTTTGGCTTTACCCAGTCAGGTGTCCAATTTCAAACGCGCGTCCCTAATTAATTTGGGTGCGGTGACGTCATGGCGTCACGGGTTTGTCTGGATAAGCGGAAGAAGAAACAAAACAACCGAAGTATCGGCTCGGACGCTCGGCACCCTGCCTACCAAATTGGGTTTATTATACTTAATCGCGCACCGATAATCATACAGTGGGAACATGTCGTTATTTGGGAAGTGGTTCGCGAGCGGAGGGAAAACTGGCAAGCCTCCGACAGCCCAGGAAGCGATCCATCGGCTCCGAGAGACGGAAGAAATGCTGACAAAAAAACAAGATTTCCTAGAAAAGAAAATAGAGGGCGAGCTTCTGACGGCCAAGAAAAACGGCACAAAAAACAAACGAGGTAAAACATGCTTAGAATGAATCTTGTATTACCACATGATTATATTCACCACACACGAGTTAGGTGGGCTACGGTAAACCCAACATCTTACTGAAGAACCCGGAAGTAGCTCGATTGCCCAACATATCTAATGTCACCGTTCTATTAAAAATATGTTTAAACGTTACGAATACTTTACCGATAACCATGTCTTATTTAAAGTAAAGTTGTAGCAAGAAGTCGGGTGGACGTTACGTTGACATTACTGGTACAGGTGTTGTGCCCAAAAGTGACTTGCTGATAAAAAGTGATCACGGTATGAAAAAGTGAATTGTATGGTTATGTTTCCACATTTTTAATTGGGAGAAATTTATGAATTAATTATAATATAGGCCTAGGGCACCAAGCAGGTGAAATACTGTAAATAAATGGAGCACTAAAAACATTTTTTTTATATAGGCGGCCTATACCATCATGTTAGTTAGACTAACAGTATGTTTTCGTAATATATGCTAAAACAAGTATATTTGACAGCAATCAAACACACAGTTTACACATCGGAAATTATAGACAATATAGGTATTTCGAAAATATACTCTAATATACTCTATCGGTAACTATATGATTTTATATATATAAATCTATCTATATATAATTTATTTATTT